>JAJLSG010000392.1:0-29858 GCA_030567495.1 Ambrosiozyma neoplatypodis | reverse complement strand
TAGTAGAAAAATTAAATGATGAATTAACCAAATATAATTCAATTCAGAGGGTTGATGAAAAGAATCTTCAAATTAACTGATAAGTTTGATCCGGGTTCTTTCAAAGTTGAATACTGCGAAGGTATTGGTCAAGCTTTTACAGGAGATAATCAAGACGCAAAGGAATGTGAAATATGTGGGAAATAAAGAGTAAATATTTCATATATAACTCAATCAGATTAACCTTAGCTGCTTTAAGTCAGAATAAAAGTTTGTTAAAGAGAATAACAACGACTGGTGTCTATAGAAAATATTAGAGATGGTAAAACATATAAGCAATTGAAAGAAAGAAAGATTATTGAAGAAAATGATGATGTTATCAATTCCATATTCAGTATCTATTCTGATGGAGTTAATTTGAACAGTCGGGGTTCTTTATCTGGTGAATTAGTGGTGATGTTTATATTTTATAACTTCTAATTTACCTCTAGAGTTGAGGGCACTTGGTGATTCTATAAACATACCATTTGGTTTTCCTAGTATTAAGAAGAAAACCAATACTGACTACAAGTCATTCATGGTTCCATTAATTAAAGATTTAAAAAAATTAAGTAAAATATAAATGAAAGTTGAAATTGTAAAATTGTTACAATTAAAGGGCATTAACTGTCAGTGTGTCACTGGTGATTAAACTGTGATTTACCTGCTCTTGCAGCTATACGTAGTGTATTGCAATTAATAAGAGAGACGATATTTAATATTTATCTATCAAGCTGGCAATACATATGTTGTATTTCAAGAAATGAAAGAACATAAGAGTATAATATTAGACTTAGTTAAAGTTATACATATAACTTGATATAAGATAAATTAATTATAGTTTTGGAAGTTGGAAAATTAAGAAAATAGAATTAATGTTTTGACTATATTGAAACGAGAAAGAATACTATGAGCCTATGTATAACAATTAAAAGAAAGCAATATATCTGTATACGATGCATGTACTTGATCGATAAATAATATGCTATCTAATTGAAAGAGAAAGAAAAAAAAAAGAAGAAAAGGTAAATGAAGCATATGGAGTTAAAATTTAAATTAAAACTTACCATTAATTAAATTTTTAATCATATCTATACCAGTGAAATAAATTGTTCTAGATAAAGTAACAAAATCTAAAGTTGAAGAAAAAGTATCTAAGAAACCAAAAGGAAGCATAGCTGGGATCCAACCTTGAGCCAATTCTAAAGCAAATGATCCAGGTGGCATACTATAATGTCTGAATTTACCATAAGGTAACCAATTTTGATCACCTGGTAAATAAACTTCTTTTGCGATTTGATTTGGATAAGCAACATTTTGTTCTCCTGTTAATATTGTGAAATAATCATCAGCAAAATGTAAACCTGTATGACCTTCGGTACCAATAGCAGAACCAAAAATAATGACATATTCAGAAATCGAAGCATGTAAAATAAACATTTGACCCATTGCACCACCAGCATTATTAAAAACCCAATCATCATCATTTAAATTATTAACAACATCATTGCCATATTCTTTGATTAAACTATCAGTTAAATCATAAAATAATGCAGTTGAATTATCTGGATTTCTGGCAATAGATTCTTGACAAAGTCTTTGTAAAGTATCTTTATCAAAAATATAATGTTGGGGTAACCAAGTATAAAACAGAATATTCAAAATATACCAAGAAGAATAAAGGACAACTGGAATTAAAGCAATTTTTAATAAGCTCATGATTTGATGGGTTAATGAGTTGGTGGAAACGAATGAGAAGCTATGGCTAAGAAAACAGGTTTTGAATTAAATTGTTGAAAAATCAAGAAAATGAAAACATCAAAACAATCCCTCGTTTAGCTTTAGCCCGTCGTTTAGCCAGCACTGCCTGCGTAAATGTTGTGGTTGCACCAGCCAATCAGAACAGAGTATTGCATGTGACAGTCACATGACCAAAAACTAGTACTTCTCTGCACCAGAACTCACAACTTAAGGGCAAAACACGTTAATTAATTCAGTTTAAATCATTTAAATTCAATCAACAAAATATCAATTACAAAATACAAATGTCAGAATTAGAAGATTTACTTCAATTGTCAGATATAAATTTAGCTCTATCTCAAATAGCAAATTATTGTAAACCAAAAGATTCATTTGAAATTCTGGGTATAATAGAAAACAATCTTGGTGATTCAAATAAAAAATCACCAACTTCACAATCTCTGTATTCATTTATTGAAAATTATGCTTTAAAATGTTCAGATATAGATGATTTAGATATGCTACTTGTTTCATTACAAGAAAATGGTGAAGTTACAACTATTTATCAATTACAATGTTATGTTAAAATGGCTAAACTTTCATTAGATCAAAATAATTTAACTGATGCTTCAAATTATTTAAGTAAAGTGAATCCATTGAAATTAAATACATTACCTTTAACTGCAACTCAATATTATATTTTAAACTCTCAATTATCAAAAGATTTAACTCAAAAAGAAAGATCATTAACTAAAGGTTTAGAAATTATAACTACAAATTTTGCTAATAATAATAATAATATTTCATTAAAAAATTTATCATTTGATATATTATATTTATTATTTGATTCTAAATATCGTTTTGCTTTATTTTTAATTGAATCTAAAACTAAATTAAATATTGCATTACAATTAACTTTTGAAAATTTTGAAATTGGTATTAAATCAAATAATTCATTATTAAATTCAAGTATATTTAAAGAAAATTTTGATAGTTTAATTAATTTATTAATTATAATTCCTTATTCACATTCTAAAATTCAATATTTATCTAAATTTTCAAAATATTTAAATTCAAATAATATTGAAAATCAATGGATTTTAAATAATTTAGATAATGAAATTAAACTATTGTTATTAAATTTTATTAATTTTAATATAATTAAATTTGATAATAAAAATCTATTTAATATATTACAACTTAGATTTAATAATAATAATGAAAATGATATTTATAATCAATTAATTGAATTTGATATAATTTGTATTTCAAAGATTTTTAAATCAATTAAAATCAATGATATTTTAAAATCTTTAGCATTACCAAATAATTATACTCAAGAAGATATTTTAGATTTGATTTTCAAATTAGTTTTAGATAAAAAAATTAATGCTGAATTAGATGATGTTATTGGTTATGTTTATTTTAATGATAATGATGATGATAAAAATCAAAATTGGAATTCTAAAATTGCTGATGTTTTAGATAATGTTGATTACATTTCTGATAAAATTCAAGCCTTTTAAATTAAAATTACTTTGCTTCTTTAATTTCTGTTTAACTTTTTTTACATGTACGTCATTTGAATTTATTTAATTTTTTTTTACTTTAATTTATAATTGTAATCGAAACATTTTTGCGAGGTCATAAAGCATAAATTTAAAATACTAAGAAATAAAAGAAAAATAGATCACAAAAAAAAAAACATAGAAAACAATGTAATAGAAAAATAATAATAATGAAAGTAGTAAAAAAAACGTAGTAAAAAAAAAAAGAGGGATAAAAATTAATATAAAAATGAAACGAAACTAAAGTAAAGGGAATAAAACAATTGAATAAAAATAAAAACCAAAACCAAATGATAATAATAAAGTTTCTAATTTGCTTTAACTCTACCTGCTAACATATCAGCAATATCTCTAATATCTTTCCAAAAAATGGATTTTCTAACTCTCTTACCTTCTTCAGTTTCATAATCAAATAATGTTCTAATACTATTAAATTTCAAATGTGATCTTTCAATACCTAGAACACAAGCAGTTGAACTAACTTCAGTTGAATCAACAAAATCACCAAAATCATTACAACTATCATGAACTAAATCATAATTATCTTCCATAAAACCAACAGCTTTAATTGCAAATCTAGCAGCTCTAGTTCTATCAATTGGTGATGGAATACCACCTTGTTGAACATGACCTGGTATAGCAGTTTTAGCATCAAATAATCCTTCAGATTCTGAATTAATTATATCTGCAATAATTTTTGATGTTAAAACTTTTGATGCATTTGCTGATTTTAAAATTAATCTACCTGATTTATTCTTACCTTTATCATTTATAAAAGATGATTTTAATGTTTCAACATCTTGTTCCAATTGATGTAATGGTAATCCTTCTTCTGGAACATATGATGCTGTTGCACCAGCAACTAATTGAGTATATGATGCAATATAACCTGAATTACCACCTTGACATTCAATTATAAATGTTCTCTTTCTTGTAGCAGCAGCAGATTGTTTAATTGAATCACAATAGTCAACTAATGAATTTAAACAAGTATCAGAACCTAATGAATATTCAGTACCTGGAACATTATTTGAAATAGTAGCTGGAACTAAAACCATTGGGATTCTGAAAGCAGGATAAGCACTTCTAGCTTTTTCTAATTCATTTAATGAAACAAAAGCTTCAAAACCACCAACCAGAATTAATCCATCAAACTTATATTTATCAAAATAATAAGCAATCAAACCAATATCTAATTCACCTGGAGTTGATCTATTAGTACCAATTTCTGAACCACCTAAACTAGTCCAACCTTCAATATCCAACCATTTAATTGATCTAACAGATTCATGTTTTGATAAACCAGCAAAACCATTATTAATTGCATAAGGAGTATGACCTCTTGATAAACAATAAGTAGCAAATGAGTAAGTAGATGAATTCATACCACCAGCTGGTGCACCAACATTAATAATTGCAAATCTTTTTCTTTTTTCAATTGGTAAAGATGGTTCACCAAAATCAGCTGTATTCATAGCCATGAAATTTTTTAAATGTTCATTAAATTCAGAATCTCTTAAAGAAATAGCTCTTTTAAAATCTTTACTTTCAATTGCTTTTGCAACTTCTTTTGTTAATTTAACGGCTTCAACTAATGGTTTTCTAACAATTTTATTTTCAACAACTGAAATCATTGGAGATGGTGTATCAGGAGTACCTTCTAAAACAGCATCAACAGCAGCAACACCTTGTAAAGTAGCCAACATTCTATCATAAGCAACAGCGGTACCACCTCTTTGAACATGACCTAAAGTAGTAATTCTAGTATCTAAACCTAATCTATCAACTAGAACTCTTAAAACATCGTTACAAGTAATTGGAGTTAAATCTGAACCAATTGCACCTTCAGCAACGATAACAATGGTCTTTCTTTTACCTCTTGATCTATGTTCAGAAACAATTTTACACATATGATCAGCCCATTCTTTTTTTGTTGAAGGAAATTCAGGAATAAAAATATAATCAGCACTTGTTGCAATACCAGCCATTAAAGCTAACCAACCACAATGTCTACCCATAACTTCAATAACAAAAGCTCTTTGATGAGAATTAGCAGTAGCATCAATATAATCAATTGCTTGACAAATTCTAGCTAATGAAGAATAAGCACCAATTGTAGCATCAGTTGAAGACATATCATTATCAATTGAACCAACAGTACCACAAATATTTAAATGTTTATATTTTTCAAATTCTTCATTTGTAATTTTATTAGTTTCTTTTAATTCTGAAATTAAAGAAGGCCATTCTGATCTAAATAAATCAGCACCAGTTAAAGAACCATCACCACCACAAACAATTAACGCATCAATACCAGCATCAATTAGATTTTTACAAGCAGCTAATCTACCCCATCTTTCTTTAAATTCCATACATCTAGCAGTACCAATATTTGTACCACCTTCTGCTAACCAACCTCTAACGTCATGCCATGACATTTCTCTAATGAATTCAGAACCTCCTTTAACTAAACCTGAATAACCTTCATAAATTGCAAAAGCTTTACAACCTTTATAGATAGCAGCTCTAATAATTGCTCTAACATTAGCATTCATACCAGGAGCATCACCACCAGAAGTCATAACAGCAATATTTCTTCTTTGTTCATTAGATTCTAATCCTAAATCATCAAAGTTAAAAGAGAATTTATTTGCAGTTGTACTGACAGGAGTAATTGGAGTAATATGTTGAATTTTAGTTATATTTTCAGTATATCTACTTTTTGAACTAATACCAAATGAATTTTTTAATGAAGAAAAACCTAAAACAGAACCTAAAGGATCAATTACATAAACTTCAAATGGATCTAATTCTTCTGGTCTAACTTGATATTCACAACCATTTGAATCTAATTGATCAATTAAAGTTTGAATTTTTTCAGTTGTGAAAACAATACCACCTTGTAAAGTTCTCCAATCTCTTTTAACTTTATGAGTTAATAAATTTTGAATATTTGAATTAATATCATCAACTGAAGCAGCTTTTGATGAATTAAAAACCAATTTAATTGTAGATGTAGTTGAAGAATAAATTTTTGAATTTGTAGTTAACCAAATTGCATTGTCATCTTCAGAAGGTTCAAGAATGAAATTTAACACATTTGTATAAAATATTAAAGTATCTTGATATAATTCTTTTGTTGGAGCATAAAACGTAACAAAAGAAGTACCGTTAAATAGAGGTTTAACTGGTACAGGCATTTTTTTAAACAGAGATTTCAATTGAATTGAGTTTGAATGAATTGAGCTGAATTGAATATATTTGATATGAATATAAAGAAAGCTAGATCAGACCAATTGAAGATAAGGATCAGGCGTATGTCTAGTATTTAAGGAAAAGAAGTAGTTTAGTTAACTGTTGCTCATCTATCTCAGTCAGCTCACTCGTCTACTTGACTTGCACGTTGCTCCGAGAGTACGGGTGAAGAAGCGCAACCGTCCGAACTTCATTGTTACAACTATTAAACAAAAATAGATAAAACAGTGAAATTAACACAGGATCACAAATTATCCAATTAAATAAAATAAAATAAAATAAAATAAAATAAAATAAAATAAAATAAAATAAAACGTATAGAATTAAAAATAAAAATTAGCTGAACAAAAAACAAAATAATTAAAGCATTTAAAATAAATCAAGTTGGTAATTCAGTTATTAAAGTATGAGTATGATCAGTGTTTAATTCAGTAATATAACTATATTCAGGATCTTGAGTTGAAGTAGCTGTTAAATCTAATTTCAAAGCAGTTGGGAAAAGTAATGGAGCTTGTCCATTTTCATTATCAGCACCAGTAGCTGCACTAACTGTAAGCTCATAAGTTGATGTAACTGTACCATTAATAGTTGTAGTTGAACCTGATAATTCATAAACTGTACCATTGATTGTATTACCATATCCAAATATTTCACTAAATAATTTACCTTTTCCATCTTTATATTCTGTAATTTTATAAACTGATGTAGTTTGAGTAATTGTATCAAAATATTCATAACCTAAAATATCAAATAATCTAGGTCTAAAATCATCAGGTAATTGAAAAACAAAATTATATAATATATTTAAAATTGAAGTATAAATAGTTTCATTCTTAAAAATATTAATTGAAGTATATTGAGTAATTGCATCCATGTAACTTGAAACTGCTGGTAATGTACTACTTTCATTGATATAACTAATATAATTATCTGATTTATTTTGGAAATCAAAAATTAATGCATCAACTGCACAATACATTACATTAATAAAATCACTTGTCACTTCTAATGTAGAATGTGTACCTTCTGTGAAAATTTCTCCTGATGTTGCAGTATTAACAATTGTAGCTGTTCTGGTTTTAGCTGGAGTACTACTTGTTGCATTTGTTCCAACAATTGAAACTGGATAAATATTAGTATATTCAGTAGAAGCAGTTGCTGTTGCGGTAACAACAGAAGCAGTATATTCAGGTGAAGCAGATGGAATAGTTGAAGATAAAGTGGATGTAGCAATAACACTTTGTGTAGAAGATAATAGAGAAGAGGATAAAGATAAATAAGAAGAATAAGCTGATGATGAACTTTGCTCTTCTGTGTAACTTTCATAAACACCTTTAGCAACATATAACAATCTATCTGACCAAGTAAAAAGAGAATAAACATTTTGAATATCCTCATAAACACTTGAATAAACAGCATCATCTAATCCAGTTGATGATGAATGAAGCATTAAAATAGCCTGAGCAAATTTATCAATTGCAGATGTTGAACTTTGATAATTTATATAAGAACTCATAAATGATGTATATTGATCAACATTATTAGCATAATCTTCTAAAACTGCATACCATTTAGCAATATCATAAAGTGAAGATTCAGCTACATCTGAAATTGTAACTGAAGTATCTGTAAATGTAGTTGTTGAATAATTTGAATTTGAAAATGTTTCAATGGTAATATATTGAGTTTTATAGATTTGAAATAAATCTTTAGCCATCACTAAAATTCTAGCACTCCATGGAATATCACTTAAAAAATCAATCATTGAAGTACATGCTTCATCAAATTTACTAACATCTGATGCATCTAAATAAGTAGTCATTTGTGTTCTAAATGATGACATTGCTTCTGTATTTGTATAAGTTTCAAAAAAAGAATTATAATTACTACCAAAGTTTTTTATATCTAAATTCATTGCATCACATTTAGCATAATTATAAACATCTGAATATGGACCAGTGGTTGTAACTAAAGGAATCTTGGTATCATAAGTAGAATATGAAGAAGTCACAGTAGGAGGTGAACTATAAGCAGTATCATTTGCATCCAAATATGTATATTGAGTAAACCAATCAGAAACATTACTAGCTAAAGAACTTCTCTTTGTATTAGGTAATGAAGAATACATTGAAATTTCAACATCAGCCAAAGAAGTTTGAATCCAACGTTCCCAAAATACATTAGTTTCCTGAAAATTTATTAAAGATGTGAATTTATCATATAGACCATCACTTGAAAAATAAGATTGATAATAATCTACATCAGTTAAATAATCATTTACCACAACTTGACCAACTGCAACTCTATAATCATTAGTAAGAACTTCTGTAGCAGCTGTAGCTTTTGATAGTTCTATTAATGATAATAATGAAATAATAAAGGAAAAAATCTTGAAAGAAATCATAACTTATTTATTCTATTTATATTGATAAAACTTTTCTAAAAGGATATTGTAAAATTAAGAGTTTAAAGGGGGTAAAAGTAATCAAAATCCAGTTTGACTATTCCAGAGAGGTTAAGATGATAGGTGATAATAAAGTAGAAGTAGAAAGAGTGAACTCAAGTAGAAGGAGTAACACGACAAAAACGACAACATGATTCAACCTGGAGGTCTATATATAAACTTCTTTTCATGCCCTATCCCAGTACTGGCAGTACATATGATATGATATAACAGTCTTTAGCCCGGTTTTTTTGGAAACTACTTCCCATCTTTTCTTATCTCTTTCTTTTTCAAATTGGCTAAACATGTTCTTGCATTCTCATAAGAGTAAAGATCATCATATGATACGATTGATCTGAATGTGATTTGTTTTAAGGTAAATTAAATCCTGTGTTGACATAGCTTCAGTTAAAGTTATTCGAAGATTTCAACATCCCTTTAAATTTTTTTATTTTTAGTTGCGACAGAACTTTTGTTGTGGGTGGCAGCCAACTACATGCATTCAAATAAATAGATTTATATTAAATAAGAACAAATAAAAAAAGGAAAAAAAGAAATAGCAGATAACCAGTTAAACAAAACAAAACAAAAATAAATCATGAATAAATAAATAGTAATAAAATTGTATACTTCTTTTGCTATAATATGAAAATTAATAAATAGTGAACATACAATTTAGAATAATAGTAAATGATAAATAAATAAAAATAACAAAGCATAAAGTAGTTTGATTATTTCGATGGATCGTTTCTTTGATAACCTAAATAACCTTGAGCTCTTGAACTTGGTAATAAATCTAAATACTTATCAGCTAAATTTCTACATTCTTCAAAACCATTTGGACCATTCACTTTGAAACAGTTTTCCAATGCTTTTCTAACAACCTTCAACACTTCAATTTTAATAAATTGTTCTCTTAATAATGATTCTTGTGCTTTTCTTAAATCTGAAGTATTTCTATAATCGATTTCATCAAATGAAACTTCTGGAGAGTGATGGAATTCTGCTTCTATGAGTAGTAAAGAAAGTTAGTATTGATGAACCCAGAAACTCTAGTATAGAAGAAACCCACATACCAACCATGATTATAAGTGATTTCTGTGTTGTTTGTTCCAATAGACTCAATAGTCCTTTAATCAGGAATCAACAATCCTCTTTCTCCCTATAGCTATTTCCCCTCATTTAAAAGTGCTCGATATCTGGTGCACGGGCGCGCTATTATCCCGACTCCGGTCTAATCCCGCGCCGCACGCCTGGTCTGATTTTCATAATTAATCCATTTTCATGTAAGATGGTGGTTCAAACGCCTATCCTTTCTCTTTTATAACTACTTCTTATTTTAATATCATCCTTCATTTATTAATTATACCCTGGCGCCAATTGATGTGCTCTCATTCAACTCTCTGACTCCAATTTTATCTATTAATTTCATTTATTTTATTAAAGAGAATCTCAATAAAAAATACAAATACAAAACAACACGTTAATTTCTGAAAATGTCTGAAAATAACAACTCTCTTCAGCCTATAAGAAAACCTTTGCTTAAATTTAATGCTCAAATAGTAGCAATAGCTCATACTACTTGCTCTTTAAGTGCTTTCTTAGTTGCACTTATTGTTGGTTGTTCATTACATTATTTAAAAATCGTGAAAAATGAATTTTATGGATACCCAGATGAATGGTTCCCAAGTGTTTCTGCTACAATTGGAGATAGATACCCTGAAAGATCCATTTTTCAAATTTTAATTGCTTTAACTTCTGGTCCTAGATTTTTATTATTATTTTTAAATTATGTTAGATTATATAAATCAAATTCAGTTTTACCAAAATTAGGTTTAATCTCCGGTATTATTAGAACAATTACTTGTGGTGGTTGGGTTTATATCACCTCAACTGATGATCATGATGCTCATGATGTCTTTATGATCGCTTATATTGTTTTAACTATCCCTTGGACTTTAGCTATAACTAAACTGTCTCCTCCAAGATCATCATTAAGAAGAAATAGAAAATACACATCATTAACTTTCTTTTTCATGTTAATTCCTTTAATTTATTTATTTATTCAACATAAAGTTCATAGAGTTGCTGGTGCTTATTCTCATTATGCTTATTGTGAATGGTCTTTAATTTTCTTAGATGTTGGTTTTGATGCTTGGTCAATTGTTGATTTTAAAGATTTAACTGTTGAATTAAGAGCTTCATCAAATCAAGAAGAATATTTTAGTGCTAACTTTAATGTTAAATTAATTGATGATCATCGTTCTAAATCTTCAAATTCCTTAAATTCCATGTCTTTTTCAAAAGAAAGTAAATTATTACCACAATTAACAGATATTAATAGTTCATATATTGAATTGACTGTTAATACAATCAATTCATTTATGTTTTGGACTGTTTATACTGCTTTATTCTTATGTGTCTGGTATTTCCCATTATGGTATATGGGTATTTCAGGTTATGAATTATGTATTGTTGCTACATTCTCTCCTTTCTTATTAGTTATTCCAGGTTTAAAACCATTATTTTCTAAATATCCTCAAATTACTAGATTATTAACTGTTGGTTTAGGTGTTGGTTCTTATTTAGTTCCTGATCCTGAACAAAGATTCTTTGTTATTAGTGCTGGTGCATTCTTTGGTGCTTTATCAATTGCAATTGAAATTTGGAATATTGGTAAATTAAATGATCCAATAATTATTAAAGGTTATGCAACTTCTTTCACTTTAGGTTTAATTTTATCTTCAATTTCTAAATTTGCATTTTGGACTAATAATCCAATTTGGCCAATCATGAATAAAGAAACTGGTGGTTGGAATTTAACTGGTTTAATAATTGGTTTAATTGCTGCTTTATTAACCAAATTACCATCTAAAATAATTGATAAAGATATTAATGATGCTAAAAAAGATGATGAAGATGAAAAAGTTCCATCTATTTTATTAACTTCATTAGGTTTTGGTTCTATTATTTATTCTGCTAGTGCTTTATTAACTGATTCTTCAACTATGATTTTATGGACTTGGCAAGGTTATCCAATTAGAGGCCCAATTCCAGTTCCTCATGGTGCTATTACATTAACTGTTATGTGTATTGCTACTTATATTGCTTATTTGAAATCATATGCTTATAAACAAGTTACTGCTGCTGGTATTCTTGGTTCAATTATCTTATATAGTTTTGAAGGTTGGATTGGTTTTGTTGGTGGCTTAATTTATATTTTCTGGTTATGTTTTATGATTCCAATTTGTTTCCATCAAATTTCTAAAATTCCTCATGTTTCATTAGTCTTTGGTTTATCATTTGTTTTTACAATTTTATTATCATTAGGTCATGTTTGGGTTGTTGCTTATGCTTTTGTCCCAGGTGGACCATTATTAAGAGAAAGAACCGACATTATCCTATTTACATCAGTTGGTATGTTACTTGCATTAGTTTCTAATTATAAAAATCCAACTAATGTTAATTTATCTAAAATAACATCCAATATTAAAAGAATCGCTAATTATTTAATTTTATTTATTACATTATCATGTTTTATTGCATTTAATAGATTCCAATTTGAAAAACCAAAACCATATCATCCAGATTCAAGATTATTAACTGCTGGTATTTGGACAATTCATTTTGGTTTAGATAATGATATGTGGGCATCTGAACATAGAATGAGAGATTTAATTAAAGATTTAGAATTAGATGTTGTTGGATTATTAGAATCAGATACAGAAAGAATCATTATGGGTAATAGAGATTTAACTGAAAGAATTGCAGAAGAATTAGGTATGTATGCAGATTTCGGTCCTGGTCCAAATAAACATACTTGGGGTGCAGCATTATTATCTAAATTTCCAATTGTTAATTCTACTCATCATTTATTACCATCACCAGTTGGTGAATTAGCTCCAGCAATTCATGCTACTTTAGATTGTTATGGTGAATTGATTGATGTTGTTGTTTTCCATTCAGGTCAAGAAGAAGATGTTGAAGATCGTAGATTACAAAGTTTAGGTGTTGCAGATATTATGGGATCAAGTGATAGACCAATGATTCTATTAAGTTATTTAGTTACTAAACCACATGAAGGTAACTATAATACCTATGTTAGTAAGAAATCAGGTATGCATGATATTGATCCAAATGATATTGGGGATAGATGGTGTGAATATGTTCTATATAAGAAACTGCATAGAAGTGGTTATGCTAGAATCAGTAGGGGTACTATTACAGATACAGAAGTTCAAGTTGGTAAATTTGTTATTCCAGAAAATGGAGAAATCGATGAAAGTTATTCACAACAAAGAATTGATGAAGATGAAGTTAATGAAGATATGAGATTCCCATCCAAATTTTATGGAGATGGTGTTAGAGGTCATAGATTCCATGTTTTTGATGAACCAAGATATTTCAATTAGTTTAAGTTATTTTTATCTTTAATATGCTAAATTTCCAATTTTTCATTACATTTTATAGTTTATAGTTTTCTTCTTCTTCTTAACCTAATATATTTCAACTTTTCATGAAAATGAAATCAAACGAAGCTTGTTACGTAAGCAGTGCAAACCAGCCATTCGTGCGGCTCGCACCATCTGCCAGCCATTTTCACCAAATCTCCCACTAAATCACCTTAACGAACAACTGATTCCCATCATCAAAGCCATCATTTACCACATTCGTACTAGCTCATGTTTCCCCCCTTATATTCAAGCTTCTTTCCTGTTCTCTAGTTTTGGGACTAACCTTTTTGGTCTAACTACCTCCTTACCAGTCCATATTTCATTCAAACGATTCAAACCAGCCAGTGTCTGATACCCGTCTTATATAAAACAAAACTGAAATGCTCAATTCTAATCGAACTCATAAGAAGACTCATACAGAGTCTTTTTTAGGAGATCAACTACAATTCTCATTTCCAAAACCATTCATACCTTTAAATCAACTAGAATCTGATCAAGGGAATAAAGATATTAATAACAATCAATTTACTTCAGAACAAAATTCTATAATTTCAAATTCTCCTTCAAGTTTAACATTTCCTTCTTATAAAAAAATATCAATTTCATCTGAAGAAGATTATTATTATAATTCATCTTCATTTATTTATTCTCATAAAACAACCTCAATTACAAGTATTTCAGATAACGAACAAGAAGACGACGAAGACGACAATCAAAGTATGACTAGTTCAGTTTATAACAATAATTATCAACATCAATTTAAGGCTGTTAATCTTAATAATAATAGCATTAGCTATAAAGAACAACCTCATTTTAAAGTTACAAAAGTTTCATCTTCATCTTGTGAAATTCCTTCAAGAGAATCATCAGGTTATCGTGGATTAGGTTTATCAACACGTTCAAATAATTCTACTTCAATTCCTTTAAATTCTCATAGAAAAACTCAAAGTATGTCCTCATCATATAATAATCCTTATAATAGTTTACCTTCAACTGATTCAAGTAATTCAAGATTATCTTATAATAAACCTCAACAAGATTTACCTGAATTACCGTCTCAACAACAACAACAACAAACAAGATCTTATGGAGCTGTTATTCCAAGTAGAAGAGTTTCAAGTACTGGTACTACTACTACAGCAGATATTCAAGTTAATAATTCAGGTACAGTTAGAAGAGTTTATAAAACTAAGTCAGGTGAACAAGCAAGACGCACTAGTTTTAGAGAAGCTATTGATAATATTAATAGTAATACAATTTTTAAAGATTCACCAACTAGAGAAGTTTCTCATAATCCATTTGCATCCCCAAATCCAGATAATCATGCTCCTTCTGCTCCAGCTCCTAGACCTTCTTATTCAGATGAAAGAAATTTAGATTTAGATTCTTCATCAAATTTGCTTTTAATTGGTTTAGAAGAACCACCTAAGAAAAGAAACAGCGATGAAGTTGTTATTGTTAATGATGATCACATTTCTTTAAATAGTGAAATTTTATTTCAAGAACCTTCACTTGTTATTCCATTTGATGAAAATGTTTCAAGATCTGGTACTTTAAGAAGAAAATTAACTACTGCTTCTAAATCTCTAAAGAAATTGGTTGCCGAAGAAGAAGAACAGCAACAACAAGATCAGAAATTAAAAGAAAAACCTCAACCTCAACTTCCACAAGATTTAAATATTAAACTTCAAGAACATAAACAACAACAGAAAGCTAAGCTTACTAAAAAACAACTTAAAAAATCAAGCTCACAATCAAAATCAAAAAAATCTAAAGTTAGAAAAAATAGTTTAAAAAGATCAAATGCAACTAGAAGAAAACAAGGTTGGTTATCTGGTTTAGCAAATCTGTTTAAAACAATGAAACAAGCAATGAATAGAAGATGGAGATATTTAACAACTAGAAATAGAAAGAAGAGTTTCAGATATGGTAAGAAAGGTAAGAAAGATTTAATTATTAGTTCACCATTTAATGCTCAACATATTTCAAATTCTGATCCAAATGCTCCATTATCTGAAGTTATGAATCCTCAACAACCAGCTCCTCCAAGTAAAGAAGATGCTATTGTTCAACAACATCAAAATAATAATAATAATAAATCATCATTTATTACTAGAAAGAATTCAAAAACACTTAAATCAATGAAAAGTATTAGAAGATTATCTAAATTTAGAAATGTTAAACCAATTATACCTGAACAAGATAATAATATTGATCCAGAAACTTTAATTAGATTTTTAAATGCTGAACCAGATGATGAAAGAGAAGTTCAATTACAAAAAGCTTTAAGTGCTGAAAGAAATTCAATGAGACTGTCATCAATGTCTTCAATTAATGATAGTTCAAGAAGATCACCAAAACAAAATTTAAAAGAAGTTAGTTACAAGCGTCCATTAAGAAAAGTTAGTGCTGGTAGTGCCAATGATAGTATTTTAATGAAAAAACTGAATGCTAAAGATGAAAGTCCATTGTTTCAAAAATCTGCAATTATTGGTGAAGAAGAAGATTATAATAATAATAAAGTTTTAAAGAGATCATCTACTTTTACTTCACCTGAAATTAATTCATCAATTGGTTTTGAATCTCCTGAACCTGTTAAAAGATCCTCTACATTCTCTGCTAGAAAGAATCCAACAGCTGCTGATCATGAAAGAGCTAAACAACTTAAGAGACTGTTATCTATTTCTAAGAGAGGTTTAGATATTCCAGCTAGTTCAGATGAAGATCTTTATGGTATTGAATTAGAAACCAAATCTAATCAACAACAAAGTCAAATTAAGCAATATGGTTATTCACCTCAAACTAATGATCTGGTTAATGCTTGGGCTCATTATATGAAAATGGTTATTAATAATAGAATTGAAATGAAACTTGAAATTGAAGAAAACTTAACTACTGTTCATAATGAATTATCATCTTCATCTGATGTTACAGATGCTGCTGAAAAAAGAATTAGTTTAGGTGAAGATAAACATAGTAAAAGAGAAAGTATTTTTGATTCAATTTTATCTGACTATACAAATGATTCATTATCTGATTATTCTGATGAAGGTGATTCAACTAATTCACCAAAAGAATCAAGTGCTTCTTCAATGTCTGAGTTTGATGTTCAATTTGTTAGTAGAAAAAAATCAGTTTTAAGTAATTATGGTGAAGGAAGAACAGTTTCAAATTCAAGTTCTACAGTTACTGGTTCAAATGTTAATTATACATCAAATAAAACTTTAACTTCATCGATGTTATCTGCTCAATCAAAAGAAGTTTCATCAATTCCAGCTCCATTTACTGGTTCAATTAATCAATCTCAATCTCAATCATCTCAAGTTAAATCAATCAATAGATTAAGTTCAGATCAAACTCAATTAAATTCAATTTATGAAGACAAACCATTACCATTATCACCAGCAAGTAAAAGATTTAGTTTACCAAGTATGAGTTCACCAAATCAACGTCATAGTTTTAATGAATCAATTAATTCAAATAGAAGACATAGTTATGGAGTTCAAGTTAGTAAAAGAGATTCAATTTTTAGTGCTGAACAAAATGATTTATTAGTTTTATCATTACAAAATAGTAGAAATTATAATAGTTTAAATAATATTAAATCAAATAATTCATCATCTCCAATAAAATATGATACTGCTAAATCTGCTGCTAATCCAAAATCTAAATATAATCAATTGATGAATAGTTATTTGAATAGAAATGAACAGCAACAACAACAACGCCCACATATTATTTCTCCTCAACCAATTAGAGCAGTCTCAGGTGATTCAATTGCAGGTTCAAGAAAAACTAGTGAAGCAACTACAATGTCATTTGAAGTTGGTGATGATTCAGAGGATAAAGTTAGATCAACTTCAACTTATCAACATAAACATTCCAGTTTTAATGAAAAAGAAGAATTAACATCAATTGATTTTTATAGTGAAGATGATGATGATGATGTTGAATCATATGATGAACAAGATGATATTGCTGAAAATTTATTAAAGAATTATTCACAACATAAATTAAGAGATTTTACAAGTAGTACAAGTTTAGGTTCACATGGTATTACAGCATTCAATAGACAACATCAATTACAACAACAATCTGAACAATCTGATTCAAATTCAGTTCCAATCTCAATTCTTGATCCAAGATTAGGTCCAGTTTCAACTAATATTAGATCAATACAACCTGAATCAGTTCATGCAAATGATAGACATCATACTCCAATTGGTAAGAAAAGAGCTAGTTTATTTAAAAATATCTTTAAAAATCCAGTTGCTGCTGCTTATTAGTTAACTTATTTTTTTTTATTATTTTCCTTTTCTTTATATTTTTATTTTTTTTATGTTTTTATCTTTCCCTTACGTTATACATTTACTTCTTGATCGTTTTTAAATCTCTATATATATTATATTTATTCATGTGTTTTTATATTTTTTTGTGCTTTATTATATCTCTACAACACTATTTTTATTTTTATTTGTGTTTTTAAACTGCTTTTACTATACTTTCTTAATAATTTATATCCCTTGTATGCATGTTAATTTATAATTGTAAAAGAAGAAAAAGTATACCCCCTTTAATTGGACCCTTAAACGGTGACGAGCCCTGTATACGTGCCCAAATTCCTTTTTATTTATTGATAACAAGAAGTACGTGCATATTATAATTCAACCATTTGTTTATTCAACTTTATTGATTTAACTTTCGTTAATTTGTTAATTTTGAGATTTATATATCGATCTGAATATACGTACGTACTATATGTTTAATCGTTAATTGTTAATCATATATATCTTAAACGACAATAAATCATAAGATAAAAGAAAAACTAGGATTAGTTTTAACTTCTCTTGTGAATTGTGCTCAATATCTAAATATAAACGAATTAAACGATGACTGTAATATTGCATATGTTCTTAATTTTCTTTTGCTCAACAATATTACATGTATAACACAATTAATTACTATAAACCAACCAATTATATTACACTTGAATTATACTGTATATATATATACGTAATAATCATAGAATAGGATATGGAGATACTTCGGTAATAAAGGATTCCGTCTAAGACCGAAGTAGTTTAATTATGTCCGGACTTACATCCGGCACATGCGCGCAACTCACGTCCCAGTCACGTGCACAGTTATAGCCGACCGGCACCGCCGCCAGGCAGAATCAAACGGGTGTGCGGCTAACACCAATTTAAACGAAGCAATCGAATAAATTGTTTGTCAATTCGGCCGATTTTTCAGGAGAGATTCCTTGTACGAAAGGGTATATATAACGAAACCGAGTCTAAATAACTTATAATATATATATGTGTATTCACTTTCAAAAGGGTATAGGGTATGTATTTGAGAGTCAAAACTCAGTCCACGTACTCCTTGAACACCCATCTGGTCGTACATACAGCACCTTCCAGAAAAAACCAGCTAGCTTACAAATCCTGTTCGGAAGCGGAAATAAAGAGATATGCCGGAACGAAAGCAAAAAAAAAGCTTAAACGCGCTATAGGTGCATGCAAACTGATTAATTCAGAAAAATTACTTACAAAAGTGAAATATATAAAACTCATTACTTTCCCAACTTTTTTTCGTAAAACTGTTTTAACTAGCTTTTCTTTTTTACTTTTACAAACCTATCATATAAATTTTATCTTATCTTCCAATCAGTCATTCAACATTCAATTATAAATTAATCTACGACTTATTAGACGCCATTAGTTAAAACACGTTTCAAGTTCCATTTATTCAAATTTTTAAACTTCAAATGAGTACAACTACAGTTAATTTATATGCTGCTGAAATGAATGATATTGTTGATATAATATCCTTTGGTCTGTTTACAAAATTAAGAAAGAAAGTCTCTTATCATCATTCTGGCTCTGGTGGTTTACAGTATGATAGTGATAGTGATAAAGATGTTGATTTATCAAATTGTCCCACTCATCTTTATAAGAGAACTGTTCAAGCTGGTTCAAATTATATTGCCAAAAGAAGACAATCTCATGAGATACCATCACAATCATCATCAACTCCAAGAACATCTAATTCAACTAAAAAAAATTCAATTAGTTCAATTCCATATCCACGCAGTTCTGATTACCAATATTCTACTGATTATAGAAAGTTAAATAAAATGAATAATCGTAATTCTTGTCCTCCATTACCAAGTCAACTTCATTCATTTAATGAAAATGAACCGGCTAATTTCCCATCAAAGGCACAACAGTTGAGAAGATCTTCATCAAATCCAAGCACAATTAGTCTTTTACCTCCAAAAAGATCACATTCTTTAAAGATGAAAGGTATGGTTAAAAAGTTTGGTGGTTTACGTAGATCTCATACATTATCTCATATTTCTGAAGAAAACAGTAAATCAAATTCAAAATCAAATTCAAAATCAAATTTAAATTCAAATATTTATATAACAATAAATAAATCAAGTGATGATGGAACAACAAAAACTGGTAGAGATCCTTCAATAAATTCTAATAATTATAGTTTAAATCCACAACCATATATTCCATCAACAATATTAGAACCGCCAATCAATAGAACTGCTTCCAGATTATCTCAAAGCTCTTCAATTTCAACCAATACTGAAGCAAATACAATCAATTTTAAATTAGTTTATGATACCAATTTAATGCCTGGTAGACCATCAACTGAAATAAGAAGCTCGCCATATTATCATTAGATTTTATATTTAAGCATTATTATCATTTCAATTATTACTCCCAAATTCCCAATCTGTTATGGCTTTTCTACATATTATGCACTTTTTTGTTTTACTTTACTTTATTTCTAGACGTCTCTATTATTTCATTATACTTATACTTCTAGTTTTCAATATATTTCATTGCATGACTGGATTTCGCATCCATATTATCGTTTTTTGTTTTGTTTCTCTTTTACTATCAAATCAATTTATTTTCAATTTGATTGATTGTTTAATCCTTTTTTAATTATATGTGAATCATCTATGATTTTTGTTTTTACTACTTTCTCTTTCTCTTTTTCTCTAATTATCTATTTCTGTTTTTATAATATAAATTTTTGTTTTAATAATTCGAAGGCACAATTAACTACATGTATAGGCCAATTTATATATAGCTACATGTAACATATTGTAATTATATTAGTAAACCTTATAACGTCCGTGTTTATTTTTTAGAAGTTTTCCAGCTAGCTGTTGATTGCCTCAATATAAATACTCAGCCAACCAATGATAAATATGGAGGGTATGTATAACACGTACATGCAAGCTTATAAATTACACAGTTGTATCTGCCTTGATACTCAGGTGTAAACTATTCAATATATATGATATTAATGAGTTGTTATAATTAATTATAATCCAAATTAACAGTAAAATTATAACTCTATAAAAATTTGCATTTTATATTTCTGATTTTAAACTTTAAAAAAAGTAAAAATATAAAAATGACCATATATACATGATACTGTGATACATCTACTTTTATATATGTAACATTTATGTATATAAGCTATAGCTATAGAGCTTATAGTACTACAATATATAGCTATTTATATAGAGAAATGTTTGAAAATGATGTATCGTTGAGAAAAAACCTTAAAAATAAGGGTAGAGGACCCTTGATTATTATTTTTTTTATTTCCGAGAGTCCCGAGGCACTCGGTCCTCGGCCGAATTGGTTTGTTTGAGGATCCGAGTTTTAATACACACATACAGTCAAGGACCTCAAGGTTGCATGCCTTTCCGTAATAACAAGTTTATAGAAGGCAAATTATATAGTCGAGAAAACCGGACAGGGAGCTTATGTTAATTTTTGCGATTTATGCTATTTCTTAACTATGGCTTAACTATGAGCGAGAATTAACATTAATACTTATTTCTGAGCTCAAAATGTTTATAATTATTAATGTTTCCGATTAAGGTTAATTAACGTTAATAACAATTTGAAAGTAATTTAATAGTATCGTAAAGGATAAAATATAAATTAGGTATTAATAAAAATTATAGAATATATATATTGTTTTTCTTATAAGAAGAACATACCAAAAACACAATGTATAAAACCCATAAACTAAACTCTTTATTCGAGTTTCCATAAACGTTTTTAATCAAGGAAATAATAACAGAAAAGCAAATAATAAAAATAGAAACGTCGAGACGATAGTCTCAACATAAATCGCAAAAATTAACATAAGCTCCCTGTCCGGTTTTCTCGACTATATTTTATATTACGAAAGGGTCAAATCACGTGATCATTTGATTACATGACATGACTTGATGATATTGGTCACGTGCTAGTCATATAGTTCGCATATTTTTATAAACCGAAAAAAATAAAAGTATTAGTTTACAGTATAATTTAATCACTATGAAGAAGTTGTAGTACATATTCTTTTTTAACTGGATCAAGGTCACGATTCTCTGAATCGTATCCATCATCTTCCAAGTCTTGAATAATTTTCTGTTGAGAAGGTGAAATATCATCATCTTCATCATCTTCATCATCTTCATCATCTTCATCATCGCTTATCAAGTCTATAACCATTCTAGAAGAAGAAATGTCATTATCTTCATCTTCTTCACTGCTAATATCATTACATGTAGTTTTAGATTTGAAAAATGGAAGAGTTGATTGCTTCTTCTCCTTTTTATTAAAAGGTGGTTTGCTGGTCAATTTTTTAATGGAGTTTGAAAGATCAACAACATCATGAAAGTCAACCCCTTCTGATTCTAATAATTTTCTATTTTCATATAAAGTGTCCAAAGTTGTTTCTAGACCTTCTAGTGTTTTTCTAACATCATTTTTTGATTGACTACCTTTCCAAGTACATGTATGTAGTCACAACCAACTACTCTATAGCTTACCCAAATAACTTTACATTTGTTTGATATTTACCTTCAAGGGTATATGATGATAGTATATGATAGACCACAAAGTTTACTTTTCAGGGTCCCGGCTTTTACAACCTAAAAATCTATACATTTTTTGTCCAAGATTCCAAATTCAATGATCAAACTGATATCAGTTAGATAAATTAATCTTTTGTCAGAGTCCTTATTTAAAAGTATTGATAGAAAACTATTCGAAGAAATATAACTCTGCTCCACCTCCTTATAATAATAATAATAATGATGATAATAAACCATTACATGTATAGTTGATGTTAAGGATAATAATGGTCTAGCTAAAACTACAAATGAGATTTCATGTTATATTGGTGCAAATGGTAATAATACCACTGAGTTTGTTTTAAAATTTGATCATTTTAATATAACCAAAGACTCTTTTGATTTAATGTTACATTAGTTGTATACTAAAACTGATAATCTAAAAAGACATAAAATTCTTTTTCAAATGATTATTACTGGTTTACTTTTTCAAGTGCAAGAATTAATTGATGAATCTGTTGAACTTTATGGTGATAATTTAAATATGCAAAAAGTTACCGATGGTTTAAAATTTATTAAAAATGTATCTGATGGTAAGCTATTGAATAAATTGAAAGAAAAATACTTATTTTTTTAACTCAGATATGGTTGGGAAAATAAAGCTAAATCTTGGAAAAAAATTGATTGCCCAGTTATTGCTGAAGTTGTTGGTAAAGATGTTTTTTTTGTACCAAATGAATTTGAGAGAACTGTCTTTATTATAGAGTTAATCGAACAAAGAACAAATAATTCTGAAATTGAAATTTTAAAAAATGTACTTAATAATGAGGTTATCTTTTCCACTATTTCCCCAAATGCATTATCATTTTTGAAACAACTCCAGGATTCTGATGTTGAAAGTTATATTTCTGAATTTACTATCATGAGATCCAGTTGGAAATCAATTTGTATTGAAAATCAAATATCTATTACAAAGGAATCTACAGTTGGATTCATTTCTAGTTTGGATAAGAACACCAAAATGTACACTAAGTTTGAAGGTTCTAGGTCTTATAACTACACTTTTTTGTCTCTTCAAACAAAACTTGAACTTGAGAGAAATTTTGAAACTCAAATCCCCCCTATTAGGTTATCAATTGATATCAATGGGTGGTCTAATGAAATTGACTCCAATAAACTTTTTGTATCTACACCAGTGTATTATTTAGGTTCATATTGAGGTGTTTTAGTTGGTAAAATAAAAACCCAATGGTTTTTAGGAATCAAACGTAGTAATGGTGTTTCGACGTATAATAAAATTCCTACCACTTTTAATAAACAAGAAATGAACCATACCTTTGTTTCATTTCCAAAAAATGATAAATCTCCATTACTCTTGGGAAAATTTGAAAGTTCCAATATTTTAAATGATGAATTTCATCCTTTCATTGATCAACGTGATAAAACTTTTATTTCATATACTTTGATCACTACTTAAAGTAGTGATCAAGACAATATCATTGGATTTACAGGATCAATTGATTATTATTTGACTGGATGTAATTATTGGTACTTCGGTATTCTGGATAATACTTTTTTCAATGAAACAGATAATAAACCAATAAAAATGACCTGTATTTTGAATTTAATTTGAATTTATACATGTAATACATATAAACCTAATATAATTTTACAAAGCAAATAAACGTAAATATATAAAATTTAAATTTTATCATTGTTGTAATTGTTGTGATAATTGAAAACTACTAACACCGAATTAACGATTCTTCAAATTTTAAACAAAACACTAATGAAATTTATTATAATAAGATGATGTTTTTCTTAAAAAAATAACACCATACCACCATTTATAAGTTAAAAATTGTACACAAAAAGTAAATAAGAAAAAAAAATTCAAAAGAAAGTAGTATAAAATGTTTTTTAAAAAACAATAAATTAATTAACCAAAAAAAACAAAAAATTAAAAAAAAAAAAGAAGATAAAAGATATTATTAATATATTTTCAAAATAAATTAAAAATGAAAAGAAATAAAGATAGATAGATAAATATTAAAAAAAGGAAAAAAAAAAAAAACATATGGGATATAAAAAAACACAACTAAATGCAATATGCAATGAAAATTAGAAAAAAGAAGTATATCTAAATAAAATAAAATTAAATTAATCCAATTTAACAGCCTGTAATTTTCTTCCACTATTCACAGCAACCCAATCACCATCAGGACTCCAACATGTATTATTAACTTCATTATCTTCGAAATAACCAAAAGTAGCTAAATCAGGATTATCATTATTTGTATTTGAAGTTGAAGTTGATGAAGAATCCATACTTTCTAATCCATTACTTTGAGGAGTTGTAGGTGAACTATCTAAATCACTTAAATCATGAATTAAAACTTGACAATCATCACCACCACTTAATAATAAATTTTTAGTTGGATGCCATGAAATTGAATTAACTGTACCTGAATGTGAATTTAAAACTTTAATTGGTGTACCTGGCATTCTTAAATCCAATATTAAAATTCTATTTGAATTTTGTTCAATTGAAGCCAAATGATTTGCATTATAATTTGAAGTAGCAAGTCGAAGTAAAGCAGTTGTATTATTATTTGATGAATCATTTGAATTTAATGAAGTAACTGATAATCTTGATTTTAATTGAGGTTCATAAATAATTGTTGAATGTTCTAAATATCGAAGATCAAAAACTCTAATTGAACCATCATTTGAACAACTTGAAAATACATGTTTATCACCATAAACAAATTTAACATCAAAAACTTCAGCATCATGAGCAATTAATTGAGTTTTTGCAACACCTTGTCTTCTTGATAAATCCCATAAAGTACAAGTTGTATCAATTGAACAAGATATAATATTTTTAGGTTCAGCAAAATTCCAATCAAATGAAGTAACTGGTGGCAGTTGATTAAAATCTTTTGTTTTTGCATTTGTCAGTGCAGCTCTTTCAATTAATTTTGGTGTATTTATATTATTATAAGTTCTCGAAGTTATATTATTGTTATTTATTAACGGTTCTTTATTTAAATCCGAAACTTCATATATTCTTAAACATTCAGAAGTAGTTGCAAACCTATCAATATTACTATAACTTAAAGTCATTGATGGATCCCATTGTAATCTAGTTACAGGATAACTAACAACAGCTTCATTAACTCTTTCAAAATTATAATTTATAACAGATAAATCATCTGAATTTTCATCTTCATGAGGAGTACCATAAATAACTTTAACTCTATTTGTTGTATCTTCTCTATAAGAACTAATTGCAATTTTAGCAAAATTAGAATCAGAAGTATTTGACCAATCTAAACCGAAAACAGGAAATCTTGAATGATAAACAGAAGAATAATTTAAATTTTGATTTTGCATTGAATTATTTGTATTTTGTGGATTCAATGGATTTTGATTCGTTTGTTGCATTTGTTGAAGATATTGATATCTATTATTGGACTCATAAGAATCAGCCATAGAAGTGAAACCTATATATTTAATATCAAAAAGAAATAATTGAAGTTAGTACATGTACCATAATATAATAATGTAAATATAGCAAGAATAATAACTGGCTGAAATGTGAATATGTAAATAAAAATAGGAGGTCTTTTGAGTGAATTGCCAGTGTTTAATTGCTGAAAGAAGTTGAAGAAGAGAAAAATGAATTAATTAATTAATGAATTGATACATACCATAATTTTGATGGGAAAAAGGGGATTCACTAGCCACAGAAGATCTTTTTGAAAGGTTACTCCAGTTGTGGTGATTCATTTTGAGATGATACAAGGGAAGGGATAAAAGATAAAGCTTGTTTTGATGGTTTAGCAAATTCAAAGTCGAATTTTGCTTTCTGAAAAAGAGTCTTATCGAATTTTTCAGGGCGCGACAGAGAATTTGTGATGGCGGGGACGAATAGGGAGCGCGGAGGGCACGTGACTGGATAGAGGGGGTGATCTACGACAGCCATTGTGTTGTGCTGGTGATCAACCAATAGACAATGAGAGAGTCACGTGAGCCTGATAGATTCTGCCAAATCAGCCAAGTACAAGTACAAGTACTCCAATTTGTTTACTTCTCAAGAGCAATTGAATGTAATGGTATCTAAGGATAATATTCACACAGTAAACACAACTGAATAGTGAATAGTATATCATATCAAATGGTTCTAACAGGCCGTCAGCTATAAGTGAAGCTGTTTTACCGCGTTATTAACTGGTCAGATGACTTACCATTTGATAGTACTAGTGATAAGCATTGGTTCACTAGTATCACTACAATTGAATCACTTAAGCTAAGGGTAGCAGTAAATAACATCACCATCACCAATCAATCGATTAAAATATCTTGTGAATTCAACTAAGTTATATGTACATGTAGCAGTAAATTTGTAAATAAACTACATGTAATAACAGCTCAATCTTTCAATCTTTCAATCTAGCTGGCATGGTTGTTTTTTCATGTTCAGAGTGTCATCCATCTTCTTCCTATTTCCTCTTTCCAATCAATATATATTTCACTTATAAGTTATATACCACTCTACGTATATACTGATACTGATACTGCAGCTTCGACTTAAGGCAACTATTCTTGAACTTTTCGTGTTCTTTGATTAAGGCAACAACAACAACTCAGCCATCAGTGCCCATCACCAACCAATACAACCTTTAATTTAAATACTTATATATTTCAACCATTATCTATATTTATATATTTATTTATTTATTCAATTACTCCTCTTAACTTCTCTTCCCATTTTTTTATAAATTTCTTATAGTTCATCTTATCATATCATCCTAGGCCTTCTTTCTGCTTGTTTATTTATAATTGAAACGTTTTCATTTATTTTCATATTAACACAATTAAACAACAACATATTATCATACATAAATACATAAATACATAAATACATATATTATTTAAATCATGTTAAAAGTATTAGGTTTTGGTAATTCAAAACCAAATTTAAAAGAAGGTGAAAAAACTTCAAGAGTTATAGAAGAAGCAATCCAAATTGAAAATGCATTTAAAGCAATGGATTATGTTTTAGATGATAGATCAAATGAAGGTTTTGAATTATTAAAAGATCGTGATTCAGTTCCAATTTATCAATTAGCTTATGGTGTTATGGAATTTTTAGAAGCAACTTTAGGTTTTGAACAAGAACAAATGAAAAAAGCTCATGATACTTTATCATTAGCTGAAAATCAAAATTATAAAGCAAAATCTTTTGCTGAAAAAAATAAATTAAAAACTTCTTATATTTATCCACCAGGTACTGAATTTGCTGTTGCTTATGCTGAAGCTAATTTATTAAATGCTTTATTAATGTTATTTAGTGAATCTGTTGTTGAAAGTGCAAAAGCTTTATTAAAATTAAGACGTGCTTATCATACTTTAGATTCAATTAAATCTAGTATGGAAAAACAAAATGGTTCAGGTTTAGGTAATAATTTAAATAATTTATCTTTAGATGATTCTTCAACAAGTTTAGCTTCATCATATACAACTGCAAATACACCAACTCCACCAAATGAAAAATTTATTTCAATTCCAATTCCATTAAATGACCAAGAAAAATCAGATAATTTAGTTATTAAAAAATTAGAAAAATTATATAAATTAAGAAAATCAAGAATTGATGGTGAACATATTGGTAATCCACCAGTTTCTGAAAATTTAAGATCAAATTTAGGTTTTAATGAAGATCAAATTGAATCTGATACAAATGGTTATGAAGTTGAACAATCTGCTTTAGATAGAGGTACAGTTGATGAATATATTCATTCTGGTGTCAATTTATGTTTTGGTATTTTACAAGTTGTTTTATCTTTAATCCCATCAGGTATTGGTAAAGTTTTATCAATTGTTGGTTTTAAAGGTTCTAGAGAAAATGGTTTAAAAATGGTTTGGGATGCTGCAAAAGAAAGAAATATTCATGGTGGAATTGGTTTATTAGCTTTATTAGTTTTTTATGATGGACCATTTCAATTTACTGATGCAGATTTTGATATTCCATCAACTTTAGAAATGAAAAATACTCAAGGTACAATTGAAAAAGTTAAAACTAATTTATCAATTAAATCAAATAATCATAAAAGAAATTTAAGTTTAAATAAAATGTCATTAGAAAAAGTTGCAACAATAAATGGAATTGAAAATGATGGTGAACCAACTTTATTACATCCTGGTCCAAAATTAGTTGCAACTTTATTACATGCAAGAGCTTTATTTCCACATAGTAATTTATGGTTATTACAAGAAGCTAGAATGTTGGCAAGTCGAGGTAGATTAGATGATGCTGTTGAATTAATGGATACAGCAAAAAGATCACAAATGAAACAAGTTGATGCTTTATTATGGTTTGATAGATGTATGATTTTAGTTTATATGCATAATTATGAAAGAGCTGCAAAAGAATTTATACAGTTAATTGATATTAATTCATATTCACATGCTTTATATACATGGTTTGCTGGTGCTTGTTATTTGGAATCATATAGAATGTGTTTAACAGGTTTAACAAATAAATATATTGATAAATCAAAAATTCAATGGTATAAAGAACAAGCTGAAATAAATTTAAAGAAAGCACCAACATTAATTGGTAAAAAGAAATTTTTCTCCAAAATTCCACCATTTGAAAAATTTATTGAAAGAAAATATAAAGAAATTTTAAATAATTCTGAAACTTATAAAACTAAATTTATTGATTCAATTGGTTGTTCATTAGTTCATGAATTGGAATATTTTTGGAATGGATATAATAGAATGTCTGAAGATGATTTAAAATTAGCAATAAAATTATTAGGTTATAGTTCATCAGAATTAAAAGATCCTGAATTAGATTTAATTAATAAAGAAACTAATAAATCATATAGTTTGATACCCGAATCAAAAGAACAATCAATGATCAGATATACATTACAATCAATTTCATTAAGAAGATTAGGTGAAACTAAAAAAGGTTTGAATTTATTACATGAAAAAGTTATAATTAATTTAATGGATCCAAATTCACCTGGTAAATTATTAAAATTAACTGAAAATCCATGGATTTATCCAACTTCATTATATGAACGTGCATTATTTTCATGGAAAGATAAAGGAATTGATGGATTGAATGAAAGTATGTTATGGTTGAATCAATCACAAGATTTTAATACTGAAGATTATGAATTAAGTACTAGAGTTCAAATGAAAACTAAAGCTGCTATTGATAGGTTAGAAGAATTAACTTTTTAGAAAGTTTATATATTGTTTGATTTGTTTTGTTTTGATTTGATTTGTTTTGTTTGATGATAGAGTATTATTATTATTAGTTTTCAATTTGCTTATATATTAAGTTAATTATTAATTTGTTTTACTTTGTTTTATATATAGCAAATTATTGAATATTTGAATTTTTTGTCCAATTTAATTGTTTGTTTGTTTTCTAATCTTTCTCTTTTTCTTTTTCTTTTTCTTTTTCT
>JAJLSG010000391.1:0-29889 GCA_030567495.1 Ambrosiozyma neoplatypodis | reverse complement strand
TCAATTTCAATTTTTAAACGATTTTGATATCAGCTTTTTTATTTTTTTAAGTTACAATTAACTCAATTTATATAGAATACTAGAAAACACTATAACTATTTAATTAATATTATATAAAATAAGAAACAAAAAGGAGTAATAAAGTACAAATAATAAGTATAATTGGAACAAACTAGAATAAAAAAGGCAAAATTAAAATAAGAAAAACAAATAGTGACAAAATAAAAACAAAATAAAAAACAAGAAGTACAATTAGAATTATAATTGTGATAAAAGTATACAATTTAAAAGATAAACACAAAAAAAGATGTTTTTTTTTTTTTGAAATATTTGGAATTTAATATAAAATTCATTTAAATTTTTTGAAATTCTTCATGAGAAAAACTTTCTAAAGTTTTAGCATCTTCATAAACCCATGAACCTTCTTCATTATAAGTTTTAGCATTTTCAAACATAATTTCAAGATCAGATTTAAATTCATCAAATGATTCATAAACATTTTTCTTTAAATTATTTCTTATCTTTTTAATAGCAATTGGCTTCTTAATAATCTTATAATAATCTGGATATAATTTACGTGACGGCACTTCTATAAACATATCAGCAATCTTTCTACCATCATCACTTTCCAAATTAGTTAATTTATCTAATAATTCTAAAGCTGGCTTGGTAAAAGAATCATGATCATTATTATCATCATCATCATCTAAATCATCATGTGAATCTCCTAAATAATAAGAGGTAGTTTCATTTCTTAAAGAAGTTGAACTTCTCTTAGCACGCTTTCTTTTATGTAAACCACCATTATGATTGAATTCATCTTCACTTTCTTGAGTTAAACTTGCATCACTTTCACTACCACTTCCACCACTTAATGCAATACTTGAACTTCTTGAACTTTTTCTCTTGGATCTTCTATTTCTTTCTAATTTTTCCTTTTTAGCTAAAGCAGCTTCTACGATACCAGAATCAGTTGATTCATCATTTTTAGCTAAAGCATCTAACCATTGAGCATCAGTTAAATTATCATTATAAACAACAACTTTACGTTCTCTTTTACCTGTAGTTTCTTTATCATGTGGTATAACATCTTCAATATTTTGTTTAAAAACATCTGGTAATTCATCAAATATCATTAATCTATTTTTAATTGATAATTTTTTATCTAATGCAATTCTTTCTTTATCAATCTTATTAAATAATTTCTTTTCAACATCATTTCTAGCTAAAATATCATTTAATTCATCACCATCCAGGTCATCATTATCTTTTTCGTCACTTTTTTCTTTTTCAGCTTCAATTAATCTTTTCAAAAATGCTTCTTGTTCTTCAGGACTTGATTTATTATCAAATTTACCAGCTTGAATAACTTTACCATCAATATCTAATTTTTGATGAGCTCTTTCTAAAATAATTTCTTCAACTGAATCATCAGTAATTAATCTTAAAATTCTAACTTCATTTTTTTGACCAATTCTATGTGCTCTATCTTGAGCTTGTAAATCTTGATGTGGATTCCAATCAGTATCAAAAATAATGACAGTATCAGCAGTTTGTAAATTTAAACCTAAACCACCAGCTCTTGTTGATAAAAGAAAACAAAAATATTCTGAATTTGGTGCATTAAAATCTTTTAACATCAGTTGTCTATCTTCAGCTTTAGTTGAACCATCTAATCTCATATATTTCATATCTTTTAATCTTAAATAATCTTCCATAATATCCATAACTTGTGTCATTTGAAAGAAAATTAAAACTCTATGACCAGTTGCTTTGAATTTTGGTAAAACTCTATCTAATAATTCAAATTTACCAGCAGATCTCCAAATTGATTCATTTGTTGATTTATCTGGATTAACTTTAGCTTCAACTTCTTCAAAAACAAAAGGATGATTACAAAGTTTTCTTAATTGCATAATTTTATTATTTAAACCTTTTAAACCAGATTTTGATGCACCAACACCATCAGCTCCAACAAATAATGCATTATGAGTTAATAATTGTTTATATAAAACAGTTTGTAAACCTGATTTTTTACATTTAATAACTTTTTCAACTTTATCAGGTAAATCTTTTTCAACATCTCTTTTTAATCTTCTTAATAAAAATGGTCTTAAAACTTTATGTAATCTTCTAATAATTAACAAACTTTCTTCTTCAGTTAATTCTAATTTATCTTGATGACCAGTATTTGCAAATGGTGTATTAAACCATTCATCAAAAGATTTAACAGAATTAAAAACTTTTGGTAAAATAAAATTTAATAAAGCCCATAATTCAGGTAAATTATTTTGTAATGGTGTACCAGTTAAAATTAATCTATGTCTTGTATGATAATATTGTTGTAAAGTAATTGATAATCTTGATTGAGCATTTTTCATTCTATGACCTTCATCAATAATCATATGAGCCCATTTGAATTTTGATAATAAAGGTCTATCTCTAATAATATATTCATAAGTTGTTAATAAAACAGTAAAATTACCAGATCTAACTTCATATTGTAAAGATTTTCTTTGTTGTTGAGAACCTTTATAAACAATTGTTTTAATACTTGGAGCCCATTTTTCAAATTCTAAAGTCCAATTTGTTATAGTTGATAAAGGAACAATAATTAAAAATTTACCTTTTTCTTTTTTAACTTCAATTAAATGAGCAACTAAAGAAATTGATTGAATTGTTTTACCTAAACCCATTTCATCAGCTAAAATACCATTTAAATGATTATTATATAAAGAAACCATCCATTCTAAACCTTTTAATTGATATTCTTTTAAATTACCACCAACTAAAATTGAAGGTTGTTTTAAAATAGTTTCTTTAATTTTATGAGCAACTTCATAATAATCAATTTTTTCTCTATCTTCTTCATTTTCAATAGTTTTTGAAGGTTCAGTAATTTCACCATTATCAACATTAGTCATAACTTTAGTTTCACGTTGTTGAACTTTAACAGCATTTGCTAAAGAATCTAAGAAACTATTAGTTTGTTTTAATAAATGAGTAATTCTAGTATCTTTAGTTTGATCTAATAAAGCTAAATAAGCTTCTTCATCATTTGATTTTAAAGCTTGTAATCTTTGTTTAGCAGTTCTTTCAGCTCTTTTACCTTCATCTTTTTCAATTTGTTGATGAAAATGATGAATTGATTTACCTAAAGAAAGTCTTAAATTTTTTTTATCAGATATTGCTTTATTACCTTCATTAATTAATTCATTTAAATGTTTAACTTTATCTTGTTGTATTTTAAACATTAATTGTTCTTTTTCAATTTTTTGTTGTTCTTGTAATTTTTCAGCTAAAATTTCAGTTTGTTCAATTTTTTGTTTTGGACGAATTTGAAAAGCTCTTTTCCAAGATCTAAAAGTTGAATAATTATTTAATTTATCATCATTATAAATTGAATTTGTTGCAGTTTTAATAATTAATTGATTTCTTAAACTTTTTTGATTTGATAATAAACGTAAACTTTTTAATTCAATTAAAGCTTTAATTTTTAAATCATCAATATCATCAATTATATCATCATTTGAATTTTGAAAATCATTTAATAAATTATTTAAATTTAAAGAACCTAAATTTGAAGGTAAACCTTCTAATTCAGTTGTTCTAACTTCAATTTTAGTTTTTAATTGTTCTTCAGCTTGAATTGAACCAACAGGATGAATTTCAGGATCAGCATAAGCTTTAGTTGGTATAACACCAAAAGATCTAGCTTTTTTTTCATAATCAGTTAAATTTAAAATTAAATTATTATTATTATTATTATTATTTGAATTATTTGAATTATTTTCTTTAATAATTTTATTATTATCAATTGAATTGGAATTTTCAGCAAATTCTAATTGTAAATCAAAAGGTAAATCTAAATCTTTTGATAATAATTGTAAACCAATAATTTGTTTTTGTAATAAATCTAAATTAATTTCTTCATTATTATTTGAATTCCATAATTGATCTAATTCATTTAAATTATCTTTATAAATTTTTTCTTGATTATCAATTTTTTTTAAAGTTTTTAATATACCTAATCTTTCATGTTCATAAGTTTTTGAATTTTCTAAATCTCTAAATCTTCTTAGTAATCTACCTAAATTTTCAATATCTGTTGGCATTTCAACTTTCATTGGTTCAATTTTATTATTAGCATTACCATTAGAAGAAACAACAGATTTATTAATATCCGAATTTGGAGCTAAGACCTTTGAATGATTAAAATCGGACATTCTAAAAGGCCAGGAAGGGGAGATGATAATGTGATGGAGAGGGAAAAAAAGGGATCAAATCAAAAAGATGAAAAATTCAAAGAAAAAAAGAGATAAGAATTATAAGAAAAATAAGTGTTTTTTTTTTAAAAGATACTAATTGAGGGAATAAAAGGAAAGCAAAACAACTATAGGGTAAGTGTAGGGATGCTTTGTGAAAGGCAGAGACGGAGGGGTGATAAGATGAGTTTGTGTTTTGAGAGTAGTTGTTGTCTTTTGGCAAAACAGTGAAACGAAACACGGTTGTTGAATTAAAAGGGAAAAGGAAATTGAGAAAAAGGTTTGGTTTTGGGGGGCGCACGACTGTTTCTATTCACTGCTCAAGAGTCAAGACTCAAGGGACAGTAGTCTCCTCTGATGCTACACGAGTACAGCTCATCAACAAACCGCCATTGGAACGAGCCAGGGCCATCTGCCTTCTGGCCAGCTATCTCTCCTGCCTTCTTGTACAAGGCACAGGCTGACACGGTAGCCATAAACACATCTGATGGGTTAGAAGAAACGGTAGCACAAATAACTGATCCTAATGAACATCCACTTCCTGTGATTTCTCCCATTAATGGATGTCCTCCTTTGATTATTGCAACTCTTTGTTTAACCAAATCTTCTTCTTCTAACTCAACTTTACCATTAAATGTTCCATCAACTATAATATCAACTTTACCTGTAACAACAATAACTGATCTACTTTTAATACTTAATAAACTTGCAACTTCAATAATTTCACTATCATCTTCTGATGATTCAATATTATCAACTCCTTTCATTTGTTTATTTAATCCTGCTGCTGAATAGATTTCACCTTCATTGCCTTTAATAACTGTAAAATGTCCTTCAACTAATAATTTACTTGTACATAATCTTCTATAATTTGATGCTCCTGCTCCAACTGGATCATAAACTATTGGTTTACCAAATCTATTATATGCTTTAATTGCTTTAATATAAATTTCAATTTCTTCTTCAGTTAATGTACCTGTATTTAGAACTAATCCTGAATTTGGAAATGATGCAAATTCTTCAAATTCTTGATAACATTCACTCATAATTGGTGATCCACCAATTGATAATGTAATATTAGCTGATATATTTTTAACAACTCCATTTGTAATATGATGAACCATTGGTGAAACTTTTCTTGTATTTTTAATACATTCACTAATATCAAATTCTTTATTTTCATTAACTGATAATCTTTTACACCATGGTGGTGATGAATTCCATAATTCTACTAAATCTTTAGTTGCTTTACCTGCATTTTTTTGTGCCATAATACATGAAACAACTGCAACACCATCTAATGGTTTACCAGGTATACCAGCAATATATCTAACTCTTTGAATATTCTTTTGATTAATCCCACCAATTAAACATGTTTTTAAATTAGATTCATTATCTTTAATAAATTTTAATAATTCAAATGATCCAATTGGTCCCATTGCAGTTTTATTTGTAATTTTAGTTAATGTATCAAAACAAATTCCAATTCCAACATAATCGGCACCATCTTTAATAGCTTGTAATATTTCTTCTTTATTTGATGCTGAAACTCCAATAATTTTATCATCACCTAATAATTTTCTAGCTTCTTTACAATTCATATCTGATTGTCCAACATGTAAATGTGCATTAACAGCTAATGCAACATCAACTCTATCATTAATAATCAATGGTATTTCAGCTTTATCTGTTAATTCTTTAACTTGTTTTGCTCTTTCGATAAAATCTCTTGTATCTAATGTTTTTTCTCTTAATTGAATAATTGTAACTCCATTATCAATTGCTTGTTTAACTTGATCTAAAAAATCAATTCCTTCTGGTACCATACCAGAATCTGTAACTAAATAAACAGATAAATCAAAGTTGGATCTATTCATGATTGAATTATATAATTTGATATCAATTGAGTTAATTCATAAAAAAAGAGAGTTAATTAATCAATTAATAAATCGAATCTCCGAGCGAAAGCTCTCCGTTACTTTAATACTTTGATCTAGATTATTTTACATATTAACAATAAATTTATATAAAAAAATCAAATTATAAACATGGATATGGATATTTTAAAACGGAAGCAAACTATAAAGGGATAAAAATAATAAAATTATAAAAATATAAACATTCATTCGTGAATTAAAATCAAATAATTAAAAAAAAAAAAAAGAAGGACAAAAGTTACAAAATACTTGAGTAAAGAAAAAATAAAAGAAATAGTGTAATTATGATAAAACGTTAACTAGTAGAAATATAAGATAAAACTGGATAAAATATAATCTGCAGGTCTCTAACAAATGAAAATTAAAGCAAATTAAATTAAATTATTAAATTAATTTGAATCACATAGTAAATTTAACATTTGGATCAATTTTATGTGAAGTTGATAATTGTGGCTTTTGAGTATACTTAGTAGCTAAAACAGATCTAACATTTTGTAATAAAGTTAAATATGATTGAGTTGGATCTTGTCTTAAAACAGTTAAGAAAGCCCAACTTAATGCACCAGTAAATGAACCAGCTTCACTTGCATCAGCTGAAGTTTGAGAATCTTTACAACCTGAAAACATAGTAACATCAGCTTCTGAAGATTTTTGTTTAATAATTTCTTCTCTATTTGATGATGAACTTGCTTGAAATTTCTTAAAAACATTTGTTGCTGAAGAAATCATTAAACCAACATTGTTTGATGCATAACCTTTAACAATATTCATTGCATCACCTGAACTTTCTTTCCAAACATTATATTCTTTAATACCACCATCTTGGGCTCTGTAAACATATGGTAAATCTAATGCAGTACCTGAATGACATGAATCAAAAATACATGTTAAACGGACACCTTTTTGTAATGGTTGAACCATAGCTCTATTCATAACATCATCAATAAGTGAACCAACTTTTTGAAAATCAACAGGATAGATACAATCATCCATTCCATCATCTTCGTCACCATCTGTATCTTTTTCTTGACCACCATGACCTGAATAATGGAAAAATAATGAATCACCTGGAGCAGCACCATTAACTAACCAAGCCATTGCTCTTAAAATATTAGCTCTAGTTGGTTGTTTAACTTGTTCTTTTGAATCATCAGTTAATAGAACAATATTATCAGCTGGATAACCATTTTGTACTAAGAAATTATACATATTACGTGCATCATTAATACAACCACGTAAAGCATTACTTGTACCAATATAATTGATACCAACTAATAAAGCTTTTTTGGTACCAGCAGTTTGATTGTATCTACCATGATGAGGCATTGGTGGAGCACCTGAAGGTCTTTGATATGTAATACCTCCAGCATTATATTGTGAAGTTTGTCCAGTATAAACTTGAGTTGCATGGAAATTAGGAGGAACACCGGCTGGTCTTGAGTAACCACCAGAAGAGCTATTACCATATTGACTTGGTGGAGCACCTGAAGGTCTTTGATATTGATTGCTGTAGTTGTTGTTTTGTCTACCTGGGAACATTATAAACTAATTGAAACTGGGGATTGGGAATTGGAAATCGATAAAGAAAGGATGTGTTTGCCCTTTAAATTAGTTTCAGCTCAGTGCTAGTTGAATTTCAGCTGAGTTGAGTTTGAGTGCGTGCGGATATCATTACGTTTACTAAGCCATACAGCATGATACAGGCCCAATGCCCATATACATGACACTTTTACTATTTAAGAGAAGAAAGATGACACAATAAATAACAAATACCCAATGAAAATGTATATAAAAATCAAAAATAACAACGTAATGACCAACATAAAATAAATAACAACACAACAACAACTTATACTCTAACAGTACTATTTGTAGTTTCTTTTTCTTTCTCTTCTTTCTTTTTGAATCTGAATCTTAACCAAATAACATCTTTGAATTGAATAGTTTTTCTACAAAGAGCACAAATACCTTTAGTTGATGAAGAAATTCTTGAACTAGCTAATGCTTTATAACCACAAGTTGAACAATAAAAATGACCACAAGGTAAAATAACACATTTTTCAATTTCTTCAAAACAAATTGGACAAACAACTTCTTTTAATGAATTTGTTGTATTTCTTTTAGAATCATTTAATAAATCTTCAGTTGTTTTAACTCTTTCTTCAGTTTCTCCATCGGATCCTAAGATAATTATTTCATCGTCTGATTCTGATTCTGGTTCTGTTGTACTAACTAAATTCTCTTCATTATGATCTGTAATTGTAGTTGAATTTGATTTTTTATTACGTTTATTATTCTTTCTATTATTCATTTGATCATTATTTTTTCTTTTATTATTAGAACTTTTAACAATAACTATATTATCATCAGAATTAGATTCAGATTCAGTTGAATTTAAAATTCCATCAATATCTGTATCAAAAACATCAAACCTAGGAAGATTATTTGTATTTCTATTATTATTATTATCATTGTCATTGTCATTAGCATTGTTATTTTCAATATTATCATTATTATTAATTGAATCACTATTACTATCATCACCAATAATGCTATTTAAATTTCTTCTATTCTTTTTAATTCTTCTTTTGGGTACAGTAAGGATATTATTATCATCATTACTGCTATCTAAAGTAGTTGGAGTTGAATCATCATCATTATCATTAATGATTGAGTTTCTTTTATTATTTCTAATTGTTTGAATATTATCACTTTCATCAACAAGATCACCACTATTATTATTATCATTATTATTATTATTGTTATTGGTATTTTGATTAAATCCTCTGAACATTTCATTCTCTATTCCAGAACCATCATCTGATTCAGAATCAGTATCCGATACTATTTGATTATTATTTTTATCATTATCTTCATTATTTTCAATTGGTTTTATAGTTGAACCACCAGATGCAATAAATGGATGTCTAAAACTCATAATTTATTTCTAATCAAATTCAGTTGTTATAATTTTATTTCTTTTCAATATATGATATAGAATTAATTCAATTATACACAAGTATAATTAATATATAGCTATAGTATAGTTGATTATATTTATAAAACGTACAATTGCAACTTAAACTGTTAACTGTTTTGCTTTCAAAATTTAAAACGCGATTGGTCAACATCCGTACACGTTAACTGGTTTCAAGTTTCAACAACTACATGTATTACATGTATATGGTAAATTGGTAATTGTTGTTTAGATAATATAATGAAATAAAATTTATTTTAATTGATTAGTAATAAATGAACAGCAATTAAAAACAAAAACAATGAAAATAGTAGATAAAATTTTTTTAATAAATATAAAGTATACCTGATATGGTGAAATAAATTATAAATTATAAATGAAATTAATATTAAAATTAAATAAATTTGAAAAATTAAAGAAATACGTAATAAGAAAACTAGCTTGAAGGAAAAATGAAATAAGTTATAAGGTAAAATTAAATAAGTAAAAATGAGAGAGTATGTAATGATGATTGATTAAAAGTACTTTTTTTTTATTTTATTTTTTTTAATTTAATTGATAATTAAAAAAATTAATAAAAATAAAATGATGATTAAATCAAAAATTTAAGTAATAGTAAGTAATACGATTAAAAAATAAAAAGAATATAATAAGAGAAAATTATAAGAAAGAGTACTCCAAAAAGTATAAAAAAAAATAGATAATTGTGAATTGGAAAGAAGAAGGATAAAAAAAATTGAAGGAAATACAACGGAAAATAAAAGTAATGAATGATAAGTAAGCAATGAATTGATTTAACTAATAAAATAAAAGAAGAATTAAGATAATAATAAAAATATAATTAACAAAATAAAAAAAAAATTAAATAATAAAAAAGCTTTTTTTCAACAATCAAAGAAATCTTCAGTCAGTTATATAATAAGTTGTAATTATAATTTAATTTTTATCAATAAATTTGTTATCTTTCTAGCTGTTTATTTTTTTTTAATTAATCAATCCAAACTTAAAATAAAGACAAAAACTATAATAATAATAATAATAAAAAAAAGTAAAGAAAATAAAATAAAATAAAAATATGGTACAATGTATGAGATATATATGTTTTTTTTCAGTTGAATTTCTTATATAGAGTAACAATAAAAAGGATGGATGGAATATAAACCTAATTAATATGAATTACTTTTATCTAAAAGCATGTGATTTATATAATTCTGTAATATGATAAAGAAGATTGAAAAATAGTGGTGATAATAATGATGACGATGATGATAATGAGCTAGTTGGTTTGGTTTGAATTCTTTAAGATTAAAGAAAAATCAAAAAATAATAAAAATGATGGATGGATGATGGGATGATGTTGATTTGATATTTTAAAGACAAAAAAATGAGAACAAAAACTATATTAAGACAAGACTAAATAAAATATCTTCAATATATTTTAAATTAAATATATTGTAAAAAAAAAAAGAGAATAGGGAGAAACAAAAAGTTAAGAAAGTGAAAAAAAGCTCAAATCAATATAATAATAAAAAAGAAGGAATGAGAAATGGAGAAGAAAGGAAAATTTTATATCATATATATTATAATATAAATTAACCAATAACTCTAGTTAACAAGAAAGCAATTAAAGCTAAAACAATTGCTGTGATAAAAATATTTGCAGCACCTGAACTTTTTTGAACTTTAGTGGTTGTGGCACCTGGTGCAACAGTATTTGATAAAGGAGTTGTTGAAGATGGAGTTGATTTTTCATTTGAGGATGGAATAGCTTGGTTATCATTTGTTGATAATAAGTTTGATTTTTCATTAATTGAATTTTGAATATTTGTTGCATGATTTCTAACATCATTTTCAATTGATTTTGTTGATAAATCAGCGGATTTAGCATTAACAGCAGAGACACCAGCAGCACCAATACCAGCAATACCAGCAGCACCGGCAGCAACACTAGAAGATAAACCTGAACCTGAAGCAGCAGAAACAGCAGAAGTTGGAGCAGAGTCTTTAGCAATTGAATTTTGTTGTAATTGTTGTTGTGAAGATAATTGAGAAGATTCTTCTTGAATTGAATCAACCACTGAATCGAAATTATAAACAACTCTTAATTTAATATCTGAAGTTTTACCAGCAACATCTTGTAAATCTGACCATATACTTGAAATAGTTTTTGGATCTAAATCTGATCTACATGGAACAGAGACAATTAAAAATTTATCTTTACATTTAGAACCAACAGAAGGTTCAGAATCTAAACCTTGGAATATAATTGAAACATCCATTGATTGTCCAGGTGGAATAGTTGAAGCATTTGGTCTCACACAGTAAAGTTTTGGAGCTGTAGTTTTAACTTTAAATGCAATTGATTGTTTTGAATCATTTGCCACATTGATGGTTGTTGTTGATTGTCTAGTAAAAGGAGCTAATTAAAATAAATGAATTATTATTGTTAGTATAATCAGTTTATTAAATTAATGATTGACTTTCTTTATTTTGAGGAGGGGGGTTGTTATAATTAAATGAAATTTAATGTCATTGTTTTTGTTTTTGTTGTTGGTTGTGCCTTTGGGATCAAAGAAAAAATCAAATGAAAAATGAAGTAAAGAAAATAAGATTGAACATACCATTTAACTCGAGGTTCTTTGGAGTGACTTGCATTGTTATAAGGTATCAAGATGAGAAGATAAAGAGGTGTAAGTGTAGGCAATGGAAGGAAGGGAGAGAGGTTGATGTATACGTGGACGGGTTGAGATAAAGCAAAAATGAGAGTTCGTTTCACTTGAGTTGAAGAAAACGAATTTTCAAGAAATTTGAAGAAACTAAAGTATTTGTACAGTTAGAGTGCGTATATTTTTACTGCGCATTGCTTTACATATGATAACGTACCGATTGCGTTGTTATTGGTTAGAGAAACTACAGAGTGTTATGAATAGCAATAACAACCTACAAACCACATCAATGAACTTGATCAGGTAAGTAAAGTAATTATAAAGGAGTTCTCTGCAGCTGTATCTCTTTCTAATTCTGTTTCTCTGAAATTGAAACGCGCCTTTCTCGTCTGGTGCACAGGTGGCGCAGGCGCCGATGGGCGCGGGCGTGGCGTGGGACGGTGGGTCGGTAGGTCGATAGGTCGGTGTGGCTGTCGGATCCGGAATAGCAAATTTCTTAATTTCTTACTGTGTAACTGTGTACTCCTTTAAAAAAATACATATACATCGATCTATGTTTAATTAATTTAATTGTTTCTTTCTATATAGCTATAGGAAACTGTTATATTTGTCGAATCATAAATTAACCGATTAAATATAAAATCGATACATGTAATTGGAAATACCAAAAAATTAAAAATTAAATTTAAGATTAAAGGGATCAATCAACGATTAACAAATTTGTAGCTGACAGGTACAAAGATACATTTGGACTTATATAAGTGAAGACTTAGACTATATATATACGGATATCAATTGAATTGAATTGAATTTAGTTTAGTTTTTAGTTAGTTAGTTAAAATTTTGTATTCAAATTCTCATCCCTTTAGAGTAAAAAATATAATTCAAAGTGATAAAAATTAATACCAAAAAGAATAAAGGATTCATCAAATAAGTTTTTAACTTTTCATTTTCATTCGTTAATTGTATACTCTATTGTTTGATAGTACGTGATATTGTTAAGAACTTTTTAAATTTTAATGAACATTCAATCAAGCAATTGAGTATACAGTACAGTGACTGTCAGTGAGTACAAGTTTGGATAATTTTTGAAAGTAGATGTACATGTATATCCCTTAAATTCTAAACTTTTATAACTTTTATAATTTAATTAATATTAACGAATGATTTGTTAATTGGTAATTGTAATAATTATAAGGAGCTAGACGTTTGATGTTGAATTAAATTAAATTATTTAATATAATAATAACGTTAATTATATGATCGATTAAAAATTTAAAATATGAATTTAATAATATTTTAACAGTAATTTTTATACGTGATCGAATAAAACAACATTCCTATAATTGAAGGATCAAATTAATCAATTTAAATGTAAATTCAATGTATTAATTAATCTGGCATAACACCCACAAATTATATGATACACAATACAACGATATAACAGTATTCAAAGACACCCTAGAAACCATATAAATTTTCAGATAAATTAACTGCATGCATTTTAATTTTTTTAATTTTTATAAATTTTAACGCGTTAATTTTTTAACGTGTTGCATTATAACCGTAACTAAAGTTAATTGTAAACCATATGAACCAATTATAATAGTTATTTAGCAGTTTTAGCAGTTTTAACTTTTTTATAATGCTAATCTATTAGATTATGATAGATATATGGTAATTAATTAAAAGAAAAAAAGGCAGTTAATATAATAATATCGACGTACATGAATATACTATAGCTGATAACTTTGATAAGACGTACTCGATAATAAATGAAATTAGGAATTTGAAATTTAATGAGTACATGTATGATGTATATAACCCTAGCTACAGTATACAGGGTATATGTAATAAAGTGTATATATATAGAAACCAGGATAATATGTTTGTAGAATCACAAGAAACAATACAGAAGTGTGATTGTGTAAGATTGACACAGACGATTGTTGCAACATTTCTCGATTAACTAATTTAATTAACTTTCAACTGAAATTGGCTAATTACAATCCAGGTACATGGGCCCATGGCGCGGTGGCCTATTGCGATTGGTGGTATGGGTACAGGTATATCATATGGTAATATGGTATAGACATGGTGATATAGTATACGTGATAGGCTGATAGCCATCAAATAGTAAATATTTAAGAATCCATCAGACAGACAGACTATACAGCCAAACCCAAACAGACGCAATTAAGCCCAAAAGGGAAACCCACAGGGGAAAAGAAACTGAACGCGTTAATTTAATTTTTATTTTATATATAGTTTATAATTTGAATTTATACGCCTTAATTTATATACTGCTAAGTATCCTCTTGCAGTTCCACTTCCACTTCCTCTTGCTCTTCCTCTCTTCTTCTTCACATCCAACTCTCTCTCTTACCCTTACACCTACTGTTCATCTCCTTCAGTGCTTACTGCTTACTGCTTACCCCTTCAATATAGAACATTTCTCTTTCTTTCTTTACATTTCGACTTTTTTACGCTTGCGTTACGTTACGTTTAATTCAATCTAATTTACTCTCCCTTTCTCTTTCTCTTTCTCTTTTTAAATTTACATTTATAAACAAAACCCCTTTCTTTTCATTACTCATATACATTTACACTTACATTTACACTCCCTCTCTCTTCTTAAAAGAAACCAAATATGAAAACTATGAAACCAAATTTACATCTGAACTTATCAAGACAAGGTTCAATTAAAGACGTTCATTCAACAGGTAAAATCACTCAGTCTGGTTATATGACTCCTGTTCATCCAAATATGTCAACTTCTTCTGCTAATAATTATCAATATCAAACTCCTGCTTTTAATTTTAATAATAGATCAGATTCAATATCTTCTTTCCATTCTGATTATAATAATTCTTTTAATTCAGATTCAATGATGGGTGTTGAATGTACAAATGTTAATTCAATTTCTTCTTCAATTTATAATCCTGAATTAGATTCAACTCCAATAGTTTATACTGATAATTATGATTTTACACAAAAATTTGATGATAGCTTATTAAATATTTATCAAATTCATTTAAATAAACCAAATTTAACTCCATTTAATGTCGAATTCCCACCTTCTGGTATCGTTTCAAAAATTTCAAAAAAAATGTATTCAAAACTATTAAATGATAAATCAATTCAAATTGATAAAAATTTAAGAATTCATGAAGAATTAATGTTACAACAAAATCAATCTTTTTGTTTAACTTTAATTAGAAGAAGATTATTAGAATTATGTAATTCAAAAGCTGATTCAATAACTGCTCCAAATTCAAGATCAAATTCTTTAAATTCAAATTCAAGTTTATCAAATTTCGCAATTGCTCAACCTCAACCTCAACAAATGCAACAATTAAATTATCAAAAACCTTCTTGGTTACATCAAAATCCAATGTTTGCTGCAACAAGATTATCTTCAACTGATTCTTTAGTTGATTCTGTTCAATTTGGTTCAACTCATCATCATCATAGTAATTCAACTCCAATTACTAATAATAATACTTCTCATCCTGTTCCTTATTTCCCTTATGAAATGATAACTCCTCCTTCAACTGCTGGTTCTCAATCTCAATCTCAATCTCAATCTTTACAACCAAATAAATTATCAAATTTACCTTCTCCTGCTTTATCTGATGGTGCTCAGTTACAATTCCATAACCAAAATCTTAATCATAATCATAGTACTAATAATAATATTAATGCTCATAAATTAACAAAATCTCAATTACAACAACATCATCAATCTCTACCTTTGTCTTCCACTTCTGATTTATTCACTTTTGAAAGTGGTTTAAATATAACAATGAAACCTTCATTAGAATCTCCTTTCCGCCAATCTCAATTTCAATTTAATAATAATACCCCAATTCAACCACCAGTTTCAAACTTACCTTCAACTCCAACTCCAATTCAATTACCTCACAATCATTATGCTCATCCTTCAAATAAACAACAATCTAATTCAAATAGATTATATAAGAATAATAAAAGAACTGGTTCTGCTTCTTCATTAGGTAGTATATCTGGTGCAATGACAATGTCAACTCAAGGTGGTGCTGGTAACCCTGTTGAATTTGAAATTGATCCTTTATTTAATGCAACTTCACAAAGAAAAAGAGATAGTTTGAAACTGAAAAGAAATATGAAATAATTTTTTTTTATTAGTTTTGAGATGTGATTGATTGAGATTATATTATTGTATTATATCAACTTCTACTATTATTATTATTAGTATTACTATATTTTTATTTTTATTTTTTTTGTTAAATCTGTGTTTTAGTCCTTTTGTTGTGATTTTATTATTATAAGAATACCATGCAAGTTTATTATTATTATTATTAATTTTATTGAGTTTTTGAGTTTTTATAAATATGCATTTTTTGAATTTATTATATATTAATTAAAGCAACCAAACAACCCATACAAGAAGAAGAAAAGAAATATCAACAAATTAACGATAACACAACATTATATATAGCAATTGAAATAATATAATTATTTTTCAAAATTGTTTTCAATTTTTTTTATTTTAATTATATACAAAGGGTTGTCTTTTTATTATTATTTTATTTTATTGATGGTTTATTATCAGAGAAGAATATATACTGGTATATCAAATTAAGTGAGAAATAATATAAATTTTTTGTTTTAAGGTTTTTTTTGTTTTCATATTATTATTTCAAATCCAATTTTTAAAAGAAAATCAATATTAATATTAATATCAATATCAATTAACCAATCAATCACTTGTTGAAAAAAACAATATGGAGATAATTGAATTGAATAATTTGAATAACACACAACACATCTATGAAAAAGAAAATAAAATAGGATTTGAAATATATTTTTTTTTTTAATTTTTATTTTATTAATTTGAATTTTATTAAAATTGTTGTTTTTGTTGTTTTTAGAGAGTACTATTACCACTTGGATTTTCTTTTAAAAAAGATATATTATTGTTATTTATTATTTTTTGTACAATATACTATAACTTTCTTTTATTATTATTATCATTAGCTATCTATTAATTATAGCTAGTATTTTTTTTTTTACATATATATTTTTGTTTTGTTATTTGATTTTTTGTTTTGTTATTTGATATTTGATATTATCCTTTTGATTTTTTTGTTTTAGTTCCCCCTATAATTTGTGTTTAAACATTTTATTATTATTTTTTTTTTTTCAAAACATATGTGTTTGTATATTATAACTTTTATTTTATTTTTTTATTTTATTCGTCTTTCTTTCCGATTTATATTTTTATTATTATTATTATTTAACTTTTATTATATTATATTTCCTTTTATTATTATTTTTTTCCTTTATTACTACTACTCACCTTCTACATATCGATCGCTTTGAATTTCCTTTTATTTTTTTTTTAATAAATATCCCCCCTTTGATTCCCTTTACAATCACTACAATTACATGTATTATAAAAATAAGAATAAGAATAATTAAAATTAAAGAATGTTAAATATCAAAAAGTAAAAGGCATATATGAATCATAAATAATAATTAAAGAAAAGAAAAATAGAGTAAATGATCCTCATTTTAATAATTAAAGATTTATTTAGACCAAGCTTTAAAAGTATTGATTAAATTTCTAGTTGATGAATCATGAGTAGTAACATCTTTTGAATCTTGTAATTCGTTTAAGATAACTTTAGCTAAAACTTTACCTAATTCAACACCCCATTGATCAAATGAGTTAATACCCCAAATTGCACCTTCAACAAATGTAACATGTTCATAATATGCAATTAAAGCACCTAATGAAGCAGGTGTAATTTTTTCAACTAAAATTGAAGTTGTTGGTCTATTACCACTGAATTGTTTATGAGGAACTAAACCACCTTTAGCACCTTCTTGTTCAACTTGTTCTTTTGATTTACCTTGCATTAAAGCTTCAGATTGAGCAAAGAAATTTGATGCTAACATATTTTGATGTAAATTATTTTCAATTGGATTATGTGAATTAACACTTAAAATAAAATCAGTTGGAATTAATTTTGTACCTTGATGAACTAATTGAAAAAATGAATGTTGAGCATTTGTACATGGTTCACCAAATAAAACAATACCAGTTTCATAATTAACAAATTTTGAAGAATTTTTTGTAACTGATTTACCATTTGATTCCATTGATAATTGTTGTAAATAAGCTGGGAATCTATGTAAATATTGATCAAATGGTGCAACTAATTTAGTTTGAGCTTTATGGAAATTATTATACCAAATTGTTAATAAACCACCTAAAAATGAAATATTTTTTTCAATTGGAGTTTCAACAAAATGTTTATCATAAGCTTCAGCACCTTTTAAAAATGCTTCAAAATTATCATAACCAATGTATAAAGCAACAGATAAACCAATTGCTGACCAAACAGAATATCTACCACCAACCCAATTTTCAAATCCAAACATATTTTTAGTATCAATACCAAATTTTGCAACTTCAGTTGCATTTGTTGATAAAGCAACAAAATGTTTTGCAATATATTCTGGATTTTTAACTGAATCTAAAAACCAAATTTTAGCAGAATTTGCATTTGCACAAGTTTCAGCAGTTGTAAAAGTTTTTGAAGCAATTAAAAATAATGTTGTTTCTGGATTACATTTTTTTAAAGTTTCAGTAATATGAGTACCATCAACATTTGAAACAAAATGAACATTTAAAGTTGGATCAGCAAAAGGTTTTAAAGCTTCAGTAACCATAACTGGACCTAAATCAGAACCACCAATACCAATGTTAACAATATCAACAATTTTTTTACCAGTGTAACCTTTCCATTCACCAGATCTAACTTGATTTGAAAATTCTTTCATATGTTGTAAAACAGAATCAACTTCAGGTGCAACATTGACTGAATCGACAGTCATTGGCTTATTTGATCTATTTCTTAAAGCAACATGATAAACAGCTCTATCTTCAGTTGTATTAATATGATCACCATTAAACATTTCATTTCTTAATTCTTCAACTTTTGATTCTTTTGCTAATTTAATTAAAGTTGATAAAATATTTTCATCAATTAAATTCTTTGAGAAATCAAATAAGATTTTTGAATCATCAAAATTTGTAAAAGTTGTTGAAAATTTTTGAAATCTTTCATCATCTTTTGCAAAAGCATCTTTAGTTGAAAAGGATTTACCATAATCATCATAGATAGCTTGTAATTCATTCCAAGCAGGTAAGTCAACAGGAGAAGTCATTGTAGGATATAGTTAATAGTCAATTGATGTTTGAAGAGGAAAAGACGGGTATGTTGGGAAGAAAAAGGTGAGATGAAGCAGTAAATACGTTGTTCAAATTCTCGGAGTTGACTGTACTGACTGTACTACTACTCAGTTGATTATGAATTGCTCTGTTGGCTGTTTCAGTGCAATTCCAGTTGCTGTTCGTCTGTTGTCCAGCTGGCCTACTCTACTCTACTGCTCTACTCTACTCTGCTCCCCATCTGGCCCATCCTACCCTCTTCCACTCTCCTCTTGAGTCTTGAGTCTCTTCAACTCCATCAAACTCCTTATATCCAACTAACTGGATCTCTGTTCTCCGTCTGTAAATCACTCACTAAAATTTAAACGTGCGCCGCAAGGGGAGATTCTGGCGCCTAAATCCGTATTAGAATTCGGATCCCCTACTTTTCATATAAAGATTAAAATGTATTTTAGAAAAGACTTACTGAAAATAAATAAATAAATAAATTATATTTGATCCCAAAGAAACTTAGTATAAGAATCAATATCAATTGCTGCTTCTTTAATATTAGTTAAATCACCAAGTATTAAATCATTTTTTTTATTAATATAATTAAATGCTTCACTTTTATTTATATTCAAATTTTTAATACTATCATTATCAATTTCATTACCCATATCAATTTCTTCAGAATCTATGTTAAAACTTCCAGATAAATTAGAACGTGATGGTTTATGTGATCTCCTTCTAACTGACCCTGGTCCTGACGCTGACGCTGACCCTGACCCTGATCTTGATTCTGATTCTGATTCATCCCCATTTGTATTATTGGATTTAATTGGTGTTTCTAATGGCTTCGTTATATCTTCTTGTTCTTCAGTATTACCTGTCTTCTTCCAAATATCATAAAATTCATCAAATGAATGTTCATTCATTTGAACTAAATCAACTAATAAATTTAATTGAACTCTCTTTAACTTTTGTAAATTTTCTGCATAATTTTTACTAAATAACTTAGTATCTTTTAATTTTTTCACATCATCTAGTATATTTAAACTTTCATATAATTTATCTTGATTATCAACTAATTGACTTGTTGATTTAAATTTATCATTCATTTTTCTTTCATGTTGATATGTAAATGCTACATCTTCATCCACATCTTCATCAGTTTCATCATTATCTTCATCTTCATCTTCATCTTCATCTTCATCTTGTAAATTATTAATATCATCTTCACCCGTTGGAACATTATTAACATTAGATTGTGTAGCACCAACTGGTAAAAAATCTAAACTTGATAATGCTGTTCCAAATGTACCAGTTTTTCTTACTATATAATTTTCAATATTTCCTGAACTATTTGTATTTTGATTTGTAAATTCCAGATTACTATTATTATTAGTACTAGAATATCCTCTTAAAACCTCATTATTAGAATAAAGAAATGAATCATTATCTGATATACCACTATTTCCAATTTTATCATCATAATTATCCACATAACTATGTCCATCATCATCATCGTCATCGTCATCATAATCATAATCATCTAATTCTAAAGCATCTAAATCAATATTTGAATCATTTTCTCCAATGGTATTGGTATCTTTGCTTTTATCTTTAAACATATTAGCAACACTTCCTTGACTTGTAGATAAAAACATATTAACAGATGAAGTTAAAGAACTATGTTTACGTTTGCTGTTGTTTGTTGGTGGAGTCAATACCAGGTCAGAATCGTTAGATTTCCTTGAATCCATCAGTGATAAATCTGAGTTGTTTTTCTTTGTAAAAGACATAGATTAATTTAAAGCAGCCAGTATTAGAGGAACCTAAGAAACCCCAAGAAATACATGTAAACCACCGGCCCCAGTAATTTATTTTCTCGATATCGATAACACTTTTTCAAACGATATTACCTGTTCAGTGTTTACTTCATTTCATTCGACTTAGACACTATACTATCTAATGCTTTAATATAAAAATGTCACATTCACAATATACTACTTCTCTGACTGATTCAGAGGATTCTCTTTCTGATCTCCCAACAACTCCTTCAAAAACCATAGTTGCGTTAGATGATGATACAATTATAGCTGATATACCCAATAATCTGATTCTACCCAAACCTTCAAATAATAGCAATTCAAGTAATCAATCATTAAAAGTCCCAACTAGTGCAGCTTCTGATTCACTTTTTGAATTTGATAGAATCCCAGCAGCTAATCAATTTCCATTTCTAGATCAACATCATTATCCTTCAAAAAGGCATCCTAAAAAATCACATAATAACAGCAATAATCATAATTCTAATAGAAAGCAACCTTGGAAAAAATTACTTTGGATTAAACAAGATTATGATGATAATTATACAGATTCATCATTTTTATCACAATTAAAAAGAAACTCAACTGTTGTGAATTATTCATTTTGGAAATTAGTTCAAGATTTTTCATTAATTGTTTTACATTTATCTGTAATAATATCAGTTATCTTAGTATTTTATGGTATTTATCAATTAAGTTGGAATCCAATAACACCAACCTTAATAAGTACTTCAGCTACTATATTATGCTTTATAATTTATGTTATTACATTAAAAATTCAAAGAGGTAGAGAATTAATTACTTTACAAAAATTTAAAATTGAACAATTAGCCATGTCTAGTAGACATAGAAGATTTAATAATGTTTCAAGACCAACTTCTAGATCTTCTTCTCCATTTGCAGGTTTAGATAATTCAAGTAATATCAATTTAAATAACAGCAATAATAATAATAATAATAATAATAATGCTAATCTCATAAATTTAGATTTAGAACAATATTTAATGGAACCGAATCCTCCAAGTCTGATAAGTACCCTTAAATCATCTGTTCTGATATTATTATCACTGCTTACGTTTTCACCAGTTTTGAAATCATTAACTAATTCAACTGCTTCAGATTCTATTTGGGCATTATCTGTTTGGTTATGTATATTAAATATTTTTTTCAATGATTATTCAATTGATTTCCCTAACTTTAAACAACAACAGTTACAAAGATTAGTTACCAATAATAATGCATCAGCAATAGCAGCTGCTGCAAATGGTGATTTATCATATTTAGAATTAAAATATTCAAATTCAAATTTAGCTAAAAATTTATCATTATCAAATGCAATTGTTTTAGCATCAAGATTAAATTCAAATTTAAGTGCTTTTTGTTTTATTTTATTCTCAATTCAAGTTTCTGGTTTATTTCCAATATTTAATAATTTTACTAGAAGATATCAATATTTTCAATTTCATTGGTTTCAATTTTTTATATTTGTTTTTGGTGTTGATTATACAATTTGGAAGATTTTTGGTATTGGTTGGTTATTAACTTGGATTTTTGTTCATTTGTTAATTGTGATTGCAGGTCCTTGGTATTTTATTGCTTTACAAAAATATAAAGATGAATTACAAGGACCTTGGGATCCTGCTAAACCTGTTGTTAAAAGTATTTAATTAATTTTCCTATTATTATATTTATTCATTTGTATATTATTATTAGACATCTCTTTTTTTTTTTTATTTTTTTATCTTAAAAATATATATATTTTTCTATTTAATCTAGAATATATAATACATAACAAAAACAAGAAAAAGAACTAGACTAAAACAACTAACTACGAATAAAATAAAAATGAAAATACATGAGAATTAACAAACATAACAATAAATTATGAAAAGAAAAAAAAGGAAAAACAAAAAAAAATAATACAGTAACATTAATAAAACAACAATCAATCTAACCACTAAAAACACCACCAGCTAGACAAAGATTTCTTCTAGTAAAATGAACTTTATAAACTGGTGTTTTCTTTGTAAAATAGACAGCCATATGATCTTGAGTTGCAAAAAATTCTTTTCTTTTTCTAATTTCTTCTTGAGTTTTGTTTCCAACACCATTTGGAATACCATTAACAGAATTACCATTAACAACATGAGAATCGATTCTTGTTGTTTTATTTGCATTTTTGGCATTAATAACTGATTCAATTGTAAATTTTTCAGGTTGTGGATTATTATTATCAACTGTACCTTTTTTAATATCCCAAACTCTAATTGAATTATCTGACCCTCCACTAACTAAAACTGAACCATCTCTACTAAATGCTAATGAATAGATTGAACATCTACCATGACCTTTCATGGTTTTCAATCTTCTACCTGATGCAATATCGAAAACGTTAATAAATGAATCTTCACCAGCAGTAGCTAACCATCTACCATCAGGGGAACAAGCAATTGTATTAACTGGCATTGAATGAGCAATAAAGACCCTAACAGATTCACCTCTACTTATATCCCACATTCTAACTGTTTTATCACTTGAACCAGTAAATAAATAAGTTGAATTTGGATGAAATTCAACAACATCAACATCTTTCAAATGACCAGCAAAAATTCTTAATGGATAAATATGATCACAAGACCATAATCTAGCTGTTTGATCGTGTGATGCTGTTGCAAAATAATGACCTAAAGGTGAAAATTTAACATCCCAAACTGGTGCATTGTGACCTTTATATGAAACTAATGAAGTATAAGTATCCATTGACCATAATCTAACTGTTTTATCTTCTGAAGCAGATAATAAATAATTATTATCAGGTGAAAAATCCAATCCATAAACTCCTCCACTATGACCAACTAATCTTCTACAGCCATTAACTGCAACTCCATCGATTGTACTATTATATTCATCATTTTTTAGAATTGATTTTAAAGGAGAACCATCAATTGACCATAATTTAATGAATGAATCTTGGAAACCACCTGCAACAACTGTGGAATCATCATTAAATTCAACACATGTCATATCATTATTTGTATTATGGAAACTATACATACAAACACTTGGTAATGCAGCTTGAGGTGTATTTAATTTTATTTGAGATCTTGAATCTTGAATTTTTATGATTTCTCTTTTGATATCATAAGCAGTTCTTTGAGGTAATGGTAAAGTGTCTTTATTTGGAATATCATCTCCTGATGGGTCAACTTTGAAATTTTCTTTATATTCATCCATTAATGTTTTTTTAAAATGTTTGTCTTTTTGTGATTCATCTTTATGTTTTAATTCAGCTTCTAATTCTTTACTAAATTCAGGATCTGTTGGGTATTTACCTAATTTAACTTCTTTACTATTTAATGTTTCAACACCACTTGAATTATTTTTTGAATCTTTATCATTATCATTTAATAATTTGAAAATTGCAGGAATACCTTCTTGAAGTTCTATTCCTTGATTATTTTCTATCTGTGATTCGGTCGTCACTTCAGTTTGAGTTTCAATATCCATTGAATTATTAATTGTTCTAACTATAATACCACCACCAATACCTTCATTTTCATTTAAAAAACTTAAAATTAAATTCATTGAAATATTAGAAACAATGATTTTATACTTATTATTCCTGAATAATTTAGACATTTCATTTTCTTCTAAATGCTCAGGTAATGATACTCCTGCTAATGATTTAATTTCAGGATTGTGTAATAAAATATGATCACTATTGAATTTTTCATAAAAAGATCTAGCTTCTTCGGGTTCACTTCTTTGAATTAAAGTTAAATAAAAATGAACAAATAAAGGATAGATAAATTTTTCTAATTCATATTTATACATTTCTAACGAATTTTCACACCATGATCTAAACATAACATAAGCTCTTGCAAACATTCTTGGATCATCATCAAATTGTCTTGTTCTTGAATTACTTTGATATTGAACAAATTGTTGTTGTTGAAATTGAATATTTGATCTATTTGAAGTTGGAGCTGTGGGTGGAGTAAAAGTTGTATTGCCAGGATTTAAATTTATTGTACCACCTCCAGCAATTTTAGTACTTTCTAATCTTAAAGTAGCTTCAGTTTGATGATAACCTTTTTTATTTAAATACTCCAACACTATTCTATTCAATTCTGATTGAGTGGTCTGCTGAGGATGACCTTGCTGATGTTTAGCAGCCATTGCTTGTTGTTGTTGTTGTTGAGTTGAAGGTCTTTGCATTATCTGTAATTTGATTTGTAATTAACTATCTAGAAGTGATATTTACGTGTAAGAAAGCAAACGCAAATTGACCAAGCAGTGTAGCAATTGTATTTGATACGTGATGAGGGCAAAGAAGGAGAGTAATATGGACACACAGCTCTGTTGACACTGTAAACCCTTTTCAACTTGACCTTGAGCTTGAACTTGTTCATCAACTGTTCAAAATCGCATATACTGCGCCATCGCCCGTGCACCGGCACGCGCCACGCATCGCCACACCCTCTCTCGGCATTTTTCTTATCTGCCTCGATTCTCGACTTCTTTCAATCAAATCAATTCAATCATGATTATTTTTCAAACCCTTGGTCGAAAAAGAAAATTTGCCTTCAATTAATCAGATATTGTTTTTGTGTTGATCATCTTTTTTATATTATCCACTTAATTTTATTATTTCAAAATGGTCTCCTATGAACAATTATTACCTATTGGTGCTTTGATGATCATCTCATCTTTATCTTTTATTTTAGGTGTTTTATTTGCAAATTGGCCATATAATTATTATACCTTATGGAATACTACTTTAGGTGAAGAATTTACTAAAAAAGCTTTAGATCATTATATTGTTTGGGCTACTACACCATCATCTATTCTTTATATTTTACATGCTATTTTATCTGTTGGTTTCTTTGGTTGTTTAATTAAGATTTTCAAACCGACTGAAGATACCAAATATTTTGAATATGGTTCATTAGTTGCTTTAGTTGCTTCTGTTTCAATTTATTTAACTAATGTTAGAGTTGGTGCAATATCTGCTCAATATGGTCAATGGGGTGAAGTTGATGAAAAGACTGGTTTAGCTGTTATTGCTGCTTCTGAAACCATGATTGTGTTTTTAATCTTTGGTGTTATTTTATTACAATGTGGTTTATTCTATGCTCATTATGAAGATACTCAATTAAAAGTTGCTTTCTATTTAGCAGAATTAAAAGAAAAATTAGCTAAAGCTGAAGCTGAACAAAAACAACCAGCTGCAACTCCAATTGAATCAAAAGCTAAAACTTCTGGTGCTTCTGCTAAAGAAACTAAGGCTTCTAAATCTAAAAAGAAGACTTAATTCATTTTGAATTAATTATTTTCTATACTATACAATATAAAATAAAATAAAATCATCATAATTTTTTATTTCTTGGAAAGTTTCTTTCAAGAATTGGTAATAAAAAAATCTCTCTTTTTTGAAATCTGTATACTCTTTTTTCATCTTTAATTGTTACTGTTTTTTCTGTTAATATATTTACACTCATTCAGATAATAGAAGATCGTAGCTATGATAGAATTCAACATGAACGTTAACAGGTTAACAGGGTCTTCTTCTTCTTCTTCTTCTTTATATGTGGCGCGGGTGGCAAACAGAAGACATGTATTTTTTAAAGATAGGTAAAAGCTAAAAGGAGGGTTTCAAGTTTCATTAAAACTAATGCTTCTTCATATATCCCAAATAAATTGAAATGTCGTCAAATAAGTCTAATCCAATACTTTCACAAATACCTCTGATTGTTGCACCTGGAAATTTTGAAAAACCAAAACCAGTTACATTACCTTATGATTTTGAACATTTACCATCAGATTTAAATGAATTTAAAGATTTAAAATTATCAAATGATTTAAATGAACTAAAAAAATTACTGATTGATCAAAATGAATTGATTGAAAAAATTAAGTTAAATTATAATAAAAATGAATTATATAAGAATAATGAATCAATTATAAAATTTAAAGAATGGGAAACAAAAATAAGGATGATGGCTCCTGGTTATTTTTCTTCTGATGGTACAGTTAGTGTTATGACTCCTACTAAACATATACAAAATACTAGTACTGCTAATGATATAGAAAGTGAAACTACAACGGAAACTACAACTAAAGTAACAAATAGTATTGAAGATGAATTAGCTGGTCTTAAAATCATTTGAACATTTGAATATGGTACTCTGTATAAATTTTAAATTGCAATCAATCAATTAATCAATCAACTATTGTATTGTATTATTTGTAAAACTTTGTAAAACTGTGTATAACTAACTAAACAAGTTAGTTTAGAAAAATGGATGGCGAGCTCGAAAATAAAAATTTATTTCGACGATGATTCATCTCCATTTTTTATTCTGATGATTCTTATCCCATCCATCTTTTTCTCTTTTAACTATATTCAAATCAACTCACATACCATGTCTCTTAAATTACTAGGTGCCACTGGTTCTACTCCTCAAATCATCTCTGATAACTTGAAGCTTGCTATTGCTTCTGCTGTTTTCCATCCTTCTTTAGAATTCACAATTGATATTGAAGGTTCTGGTAATATATTATTACAAGACCCTAAATCTGGTTTCGAGCTATTTGAACCAAATTCAATTGTTAAATATTTAGCTGCTACTTCTAAAAATGGTTCAAATGATGTTTTCAAAATTAATCCTGAAGAAGAAAAATTAAATATTAAAGATTTTTCAAAATTAGATTTTCAATTTTCAAAAGTTGATACAACTTCAGTTATTCAAATTTTAACATTTTCTTCATTATATCCATCATTTTCAATTCTATCAACAAACCAACAATCTTCAACTACTTTATATCCTTGGTTTCAAGAATTTTTATCAAATTCTCAAGTTCAAAAAGCAATCAAGAATGCTACTTCTCATATTAAAATTGAAAGAACTAAAGAAAAAAATACAGGTAAAGTTAATGTTACTGATGGAATAGCTTTTATACCATCAGACGGGCAAATTGCTCCAAAAAAAGGTGAAAGAAATATTTTAATTACTTCTGCTTTACCTTATGTTAACAATGTTCCTCATCTAGGTAATATTGTTGGTTCTGTTTTATCTGCTGATATTTATTCTAGATACTGTAAACAAAGAAACTATAATACTCTATTTGTTTGTGGTACTGATGAATATGGTACTGCTACTGAAACCAAAGCTTTAGAAGAAAAAGTTACTCCAAAAGAATTATGTGATAAATATAACAAAATTCATAAAGAAGTTTATGATTGGTTTCAAATTGGATTTGATCATTTTGGTAGAACTACAACTGAAAAACAAACTGAAATTGCTCAAGATATTTTCTTAAAATTACATAAAAATGGTTTATTAGAAGAACAAGTTATGAAACAATTATATTGTCCTGTTCATAATGGTTATTTAGCTGATAGATATGTTGAAGGTGAATGTCCAAAATGTCACTATGAAGATGCAAGAGGTGATCAATGTGATAAATGTGGTGGTTTATTAGACCCATTTGAATTAATTAATCCTCGTTGTAAATTAGATGATGCTACTCCAGAACCAAGAAATTCTAAACATGTTTTTATCTCATTAGATAAAATTGAACCAGAATTAAGAAAATGGGTTGAAGAAGCTTCAACTAAAGGTAATTGGTCTAAAAATTCTAAAACAATTACTAATTCTTGGTTAAGAGAAGGTTTAAAACCAAGATGTATTACAAGAGATTTAAAATGGGGTACACCTGTTCCATTAGAAGAATTTAAAGACAAAGTGTTGTATGTTTGGTTCGATGCTCCAATTGGATATATTTCAATTACTGCAAATTATACTGATGATTGGGAAGCATGGTGGAAAAATCCAGAAAATGTTCAATTATATCAATTTATGGGTAAAGATAATGTTCCATTCCATACAGTTGTTTTCCCATCTTCTGAAATTGGTACTAGAGATCCATGGACTTTATTACATCATTTAAATACAACTGAATATTTACAATATGAAGGTGGTAAATTTTCTAAATCTAGAGGTGTTGGTGTCTTTGGTAATAATGCAAAAGAAACTGGTGTTTCACCATCTGTTTGGAGATATTATTTAGCATCAATTAGACCAGAAACTCAAGATGCACAATTTTCATGGGCAGAATTTGTTACTAAGAATAATAGTGAATTATTAGCTAATTTAGGTAATTTTGTTAATAGATTGGCTAAATTTGTTATTGCTAAATATAATGGTGTTATTCCAAAATTTGATGTTAGTAATTGTCCATCATATAATAAATTATCTGAAGATTTAGATGTTTTATTAAAAACATATTTAAATGATATGGAAACAGTTCATTTAAGAAAAGGTTTAGAAACAATTATGTTAATTTCTGCTAGAGGTAATCAATTTTTACAAGACAATAAATTAGATAACTCATTATATAATGATTTACCAGATAAATCAGATGCAGTTGTTGCAATTGGTATTAACCTTATTTATTTATTATCTGCTTTAGTTGCACCATATATGCCAGAAACTACAAAACAAATTGAAGAAATTTTAAATGTTCCATCATTAAGAATTCCAGATGAATTTAAATTAAATATTAAAGCAGGACATTGTATTGGTAAAGCACAATATTTATTCAGAAGAATTGATGAAAAGAATATTGAAGAATGGAGATCTAAATATGGTGGTCAACAAAAGAAATGAATTTGATTATAGATTTAAATTTAAATTTTTCCAAATACTATAGCTATACCATTGAATCTTTATTTATTATAGCTCTTTTCTTTCATATATTGTTTTATTTTTCTTTTTGATTTTGCTATAACTTATTCTAGATCGATGCATGGATTTATGACATTTTATGTTGAACTTAATTAAGGGTTAAAGGTACTATTATAATATATTCCTTTGATTCGTTAAATTTCTTTCTTTGATATATAGTTTTTTTAAAGTGTAACATATAACCTATAACTTATAAATTCAAAATTGCTTTAATTCACTGTTTTTTATTTTAATTCACACATTTAACATACACACTGATTA
>JAJLSG010000390.1:0-30042 GCA_030567495.1 Ambrosiozyma neoplatypodis | reverse complement strand
AATGTAATAATTAAAGCAATTGTAGAACCAATATTAACAATACAATAATATTTGGTAATACTTGATAAAACAGAACCTGGTAAAGAATTAATAAGACCATGAGTTATCATGATTAAAATTGCAACAGCAGTTATATGACCTCTTGTTGGAGTATAGGAGTCATTATACATTGAAATTGTCTGTAGTAAAAGAGTAGCAGCCCCGAAATCGGTACTACATGCACCAGTCATGGCTCCAGTTAAATATAACCAACCATCAATCCAACAAACTAAAGAAACATGTTTTTTTGGAACAACATGTGTGATGACGTAATACATACCACCAGATGTTGGGAAACAAGATGTGATTTCAGCAACACTCCATGCAATACAAAGGCATCCAATGGCTCCAATAAACCAAGCCCAAACACAACAAGCAGGACCACCAGCCCAAAGTGGATATAAATAAGTAATTGAAATAGTTCCCATTAATCCTGAAATTGATAAAGCAAATGAAAAAGTAGATAATAAATTATATTCTCTCTTGAATTCTTGTTTATAACCTAAATTCGCTAATTCAGCAGCATCAGAATCAAGTGGAACACCAGTAGGTGATTGAATAGGACCTATAGTATTAGATTCAATATCAGGTTGTTTTTCTGACATTACTATATTTGATATTAAGAAAAGAGTGGAAAACACCAATTGAAGTTCCAAATAAATGATAGTCTATGACTAAAGCTTTCTTAAAAAGAAAAAGAACAACATATCACAATTAAATTAAAAGTGGATAAGTAGTTAGCTTTATATAAATTGGAAGAAAACTATAGTTCAACAACAAAAACTTTTACGGCAAATCTATATGGGAGAGGTACGCGTCGGTAGTGCGAGTCCAGAAACTGAGCGGCTCAATGATAAGCGCTACATGTTGCTACCAAATGTTCAAATTATTCAAATCAAATCAAAAAATTATCAGTTGAACCTGTTTTCCATCCGATTGGTAGTTGTAGGTTTTGTTTTATTATTAGAGAGGGCTATAATTATAATTGTATGATTATATATATGGAATGTTTATAGTATTTTGGCGATACCATGTTAAAACACCTATAGCTGTTTCTTTCTTATCTAGCAGCGAATGGAAGAAAAAAATTAATAATCGATAATTCAATCATATCAAACCAATTCTCCTCCTCCTCATCCATCCAGACTTGAACATGTCTTTCAGATACTCTAAAAACACTACATATTCCGTCTTAGATTTCAATTACTTTCTATGCATGCATACTTAATTTAATTCTCGATTAATATATCAATTAAGAAAAATATGTTATAAGAAATCACAAGAAAGCCCAGAAAGATTGACCATGCAGCTTAAACTCTTATCAACGATTAATTATCTTATCACCCGCATTTTTTACGTATATATATATAATATTAATGAGAGCAGATCGATCGATGCGTTTTTTGAAATTTAATTCTTGTTTGGGCTATAATGACTACATCTATAACTGGTGATATATATAACCACTATAGCTATATACAGTATTTAATGATGAATTGACTGAACTATACGTATATACATTATTTTATACGGTTAATGTGGTGTTTACTGTGTAATTGTTGAGAACATAAGATTAGAATACAAGCATGTGAAAAAGAAAGAAAAAAATTAAGAAGATAAGCTTGCCTTCAAGAGTCTAACCAATTAAAGCAGGTACGTATAAAATTGAATTTTGGGTACAAAAATCAAGCGTTAAGCTACACCAAATCAGGAAATTTTAAAAGATAAATTTCCACTTAATTCCTTCCTTCTTTTTCAGTACAGCTCCCACTATTCTATAGCCATAGCTATATATAATAAAGCTGTATAAATCTTATAATTTTTATCAATTTTAATCTAATTTAATATCAATGTATAACTTTTCATATAAGCTTAAGACTTGAAAAAAGAATTAAAGAATCTATATACGTCAATTAAATTATAAACTAATTGATGAAGGGAATATATAAATCAAGCTAGTTAACAGTTCTTAAACTCCTCGAGAAAGAAAAGTATAATAATTTAATAATAACTATACATACATTATTGTATATATGTATAACACTTACATCGATCTAGCTGTGTATATAAGAATTAAGTATACGTACAGTAAATTATTTAATTAAAGTTAAAAACCAATTCTACTATACAGTGTAGATGGATTTGATTAAATTAAGAGAACTTTTCAATCAATCAAATCAAATCAAATCAAATTAAATTGATTACTTTAAAAACAATATAATTAAAGGTAATAAGATCTTTTAAGAGAAGTTATATAGTTTGGATATATATCTGAACAAATTCGCCAATATCTAGGTAGGATTTCAATTCCTGTATAGGGATAATATGTTCTTAATACAATCTATACCCACCTAACGTGTATAGTGAAATTGTAGAAGTATTCGATGGCAATATTGCAACATTGATAAGAAGCTGCTTTATCAATAGAAGTATATATAGTTGAATTAATGTATATGACCATTTAACCTGATTGATTGAATAGATTGATTGATATATATATTGCATGAAAAAAAAAAAAAATTTAATTATAATTAATCCTTAAATTAAGGATTATAATTAAGGAAAAAGAAAGTTAGTTATAGGAAACCAAGTTTTATTTATATATATAGATAAAACTTGTCTTTGATTATGTCTTTAAGTGTTTTAGGAAACAAATTTCATACAATACGTATATATATAGTAATTTATTAGGAAAATAGTTACTTAAATGATTATGTATTTCCGTTTGAACGGGTTTATTGTTAATATCTCTCGAGAACTTTAAGACTGTACATATATATTAATTATATATATGTTTTAAATTAATCTTTTAATATTATAATATTCTAATTATCTAACAGACCATATCCTATATGCGTGTATAGTTATTAAAATGATTTAGAAAAGAGTGAAAGCTTTTTGAAACAATTCGCAATGGTATTGTATATGGAAAGTCAGCGCTAGCATTTACTATAAATAAGCTGTGAGCTGGTACTGAGAGTTTGAGACCAATAATTAAAGTATTATTATGAAAACAGAAGATATCAGTCTAACTATACATATGGAAAAGTGCAACATGTAATCTATATATATATTTTCTTAAATTATATAATCAACAATTTAAACATTTAAACATATGGTGATATAGCCTATAGATGTACACATATAGGCTATATAGGCTATACAGGATTCAGGTACACCTTTATTATATTTATGCCGAAGATAGAACCGACTCAGGTAAGGTACTTACTAATTAATATAAGTACATGTACATGTATAACAGTGCAACACCGAGTTGTACGTATTTTTTCATTCATAGAGTTACATTTTTATAATTGATTGAATATATATCAATCATGATATATCTAGTAATTGATATTTTACAGAGTAAATTTATAAGAAAGTATCTTCCAAGTTCCAGGACTGTATCCAATGAATTTGCTGATCGATGAACTGTTATTTTTGAAAGATGAAATTTCAATTATAAAAAAAACTAACATATATCAGTTTTAAAAAATTAAAGAAAAGAAGTTGAAGCAGAAGATAAAGACATTTGGTTACAAAAAAACACTAATTTAACAAATAAATTAAGATTCAACAAATTATATTACTCCAAAATGTAATTGGTGAATTACGATTATTTTAATTAAAAATTTACAATGACCTATTCTTAACATCATTAACATTTATGATTTATGTCAATCAAGATTGTTAAGAAATTAATGAATTTGTTTTGTATCCCCTAGCTGATGGATGATCTTTGATCTTTTCAATGTTAGGTTTCAAGCCTTTTAAACAAAAAGAATACTATATATGAGTCTAACTTAATATTCTTGTATAATTGCTGATCGAACTTCATCAGTCTCCATGTATATACTATCTGCTTACATTCAAACTATAATTAATTGTCTTATAGTTTATTATATATAGTTTTGGTCTTCTGAGCTCGTATACGCATATGTGAACAAATGAAATACATGTATAATGAAAGAGTGATACGTTTGTTCAAATAATAAAATGAAGTTTAAAGTAGAATTGAAAACCGATAGTTGAGCTATAAATGTATCTTTATATAGCAATTAAATTAAATATTAAAATTGCTGTTTAGGCGGAGACGCGGCGTGATGTGTGAGTGGCACTGTGGCAAGCAAAATGCAAGATAAAGGTTACCCTGCCTGAAAGTATCCCTCTGATAAGGAAACCAACCAATCATAGCTAAGAAACTGCAGTAAGACTTCATCGTGAGGCTTACGGCCTATACTGTATATAATTGAGAATCATAATCGATCTTATATATAATATTCATTAATAAATTTAATATTGAATCATCGATATATCATTTAATTGATATATTAAAACATATATATCGACCTCTATATTCATGTATTATTGATAATAAAGCTCAAGCTCATCATCATCTGTTACTCAGCTATATATACACGTGAATTGTGAATTTGTGGTACTTATATTTGAACGAATAAATAATTTGAGAAAGACGTTGAAAATGCACCAGAAAACATGCAGTATAATTGTTATATATTCCTAATATTTCCTATGGATAAAACGTATTGTACCTATAGGTGAAAAAATATTTAAAATCCTAGACATTCATCATCGATTCATCGACCTCTATACGAGCTCTATATAGCTTCAGCTTGTACATATATAGTCTCATAGAGTCATAAACTCATAATTAAATAAATATATCAAATTCTCAAATTTATAGTTTTTAATAAGCTGATTCGATCGATGGAGGTGCAGCTCTTTACAATAGACAACAACACTTATCTTCACGAATGCAATAAATCCAGATCAACAAATTAACATATCTATATCTATAAACCACCATATATATATAGTTTATAAGTAACCATAACTTGACCCTACTCCAGTAACAGTAACACTCTCTTCTTCTACAATTTCAAACTATTCTCATACAATTTAATTTAAAACCCACCAGATTTATAGTCTATAGACCATCTTTTACTCTACTTTACTGTTGCTGGGCTTATCTTTATTATTTCCTATCCTTACTCTTATCAACAATTTAATTGCTACGACTTCCTAACTTATATACATCCATTTCCATTTTCCCTCTTCCAACCAACTACCTCTTTTTTGTACTTGTCGGTTTATCATCTACTATGATACAGTCTCAACCAATTGCTCCAACAACAAATGTTGATGGTGAACCATCACCATTAGAACCTTCAAAATTTTCCTTCTCTAAAAAACCAATCTTAACCAAAAGAGCATCACACTCTTCTCAGATATCTGTTATTAATAATTATCCTCCTCAGCAATGTGATCAAGTTTCTCATGATCCTGATCATAAAAAGTTTTACACTCATTATAGAGGAGTGCTGAAAGATAAAGAAGAACCACCAGAAGAATTATTAGGCGACCCTTCTTTTGCTGTTGATTCTTATTATTCTGAAAAAATTAGAGCTCCAAGAATGTCTATGGCCAGTTTGTTGAGTATTAATAATAATGGAAGTCAAAAATCAAGACAACTCTCAAAATCTTCAACTCATAATTCTTCAAGATCAAATCACTCTTCCACTAATACTCTTGAAAGTTTAGATGAAACTAAAACATCAGATACTACTAATTCATCTAAAAATGATTATAAACCTGCTTCTTATGATTTAACTAAAGCTTTTGATTCTAATACAGCAACAAGATCTGATTCAAAGGATTTTTTAAACGGTGTTAATTTAAGAAGAGCAACAACCAATACTAGTACAACTTCTTCAAATATTTCTCCCACTAGAAACTTAAAAGATTCCAATGAACTGAGAAAGACTAACTCTCAACCTTATATTAAAAATGTTAGACAAATTAAAGGTCCTCATAAATTAGAAGATTATGTTCCAACAGTTTTAAGACGTTTTGATGAATCTACTTATCCAAAAAAAAAGACTGGCTCACCAAGCTCAAATACGTCTTCAAATGAAATTATATGTAGTACAAAAGGTTCAACTTCAACTAAAAAATCAACTCCTTCAAGTTCACCTTCTGATTCAATGCAATTAAGTAACCTATCAAGAACCTCATCTGGTGTTGATCCTTTGACTAGAGATACATATCATTCTCCTTCTAATAAACATGTTCCTAAGTCTCCCAAATTTCATAATTTATCACCAATTAATTCAAATAATACATTAGATGCAGTTTTATCAAATACTTCTTCTTTAACTCCAACAGCTTCAATTATATCAACTTCAAAACTTCTTTCAAAAGATAATTCAAATAGAAATAATATTGAACCAACTCATGCACATTGGCGTGCAAATAATTCAGTTAACCAATGCTCAAATTGCAAACAAAAATTTAATCTGATTAGAAGAAAGCATCACTGTAGACATTGTGGTGGATTATTCTGTTATGATTGCTTAAAAAATAAAGCCAATTTGAATTTATTAGCTAAATTTGAAAAACCAATTAACTATTCAATTTATCTACAACATCGTCAACTTCATAATAATCAACAACATCATCAATTAGGTATAGATTCAACTATATCATTATCAGCGGTTAGATCAAATGATTCTTCAATATTTGGTAGAAGTTCACAGAGTGATTCAAATTCATCATCAAAATCGAGAACAAATTCTTCAAAAGCTTCTGCTAGTACTTTATCAACAACTGCATATTCTAAATATTGTAAAGTTTGTGATGATTGTAATACCCAATGGTTAACATTTTTAGAGACTGGTATTGATTATGAAGTTGATTATTCTGAATTAAATAATGGAAATTTTACAGCACCTGAATTAACTACAAATAATGTTGATGATTTTGGTTATAATAACCGAAGAGAAAGTTGGGGTGATTGGAAATGGAGTAGTTTTTAGCTTTATTTTTTTTTTTTTTATTAAGGTGATTTATTTATTTTTCTCTTTTCGGTTTTTCAGATGTGATTTGTTGTATCATTAGGGCCTCTTTCCATTTTATTCATTTTCAAATATAATATTATTATTACTGCTTTTTTTGTTGTTACTGCTTTTAGTTCGATGCTATAATTTTATCAATAATATTACTGTTTATTTATTCAATACGCTTCCATTATAATTATTTGATCATTCTATTTTTCTATTTTATGCTTTTTTCCATTATTTTCATATACATTGCTTTATTTTACCTTCACTTAATAACTTCTTAAATGTTTGCTGTTTTTTTTCAATTTAGTGCTCATATTTATTCTATAAATTGCTATACAATTAATTCTCTTAAATTTATGCCTACTTTCTTTTGCTGAATTTTCACAATTCTTTTTTCATGTTTGAATGATCTGATCTATGTTCCAACTATTTTTGTATAAGTTTTTTTCTACTTTTGATTACATATGTTTTTACTTACTTACTCATTTTTCTCTACCTTTATTATTTTTGATATACATTGGTTTTTTGTTAGTTTTTGTTTGTTATAGGCATCTTTTATAATACTCTTCATTTTGCTTTTATTCTAATTAATAAAAATTTAGTTTTTGATCTATCTAAATGATCTGAGTTCCGGATCCGCCACACACGCCGACCGACCTTTTTTTGAGCCGCCAATCGTCGCAAAAAAATCCAAATCAAATTCAAAACATCAACAATTGAAAAACACGGTAAAGTGAACTTGATTGTTTTTTCCTATCAAAAAACCATACAAATATCACAAATAAATACCCATATACAGATACCCACAAAGTGATATTATAGATAAACTACAATGGCTGATGAATTCAACTTATCTATGGCCACTACTCAATTCAAACTTGATTTTGGTAAATATGAATTAGAAAGTGACGCCAAACAATTATTAGAAGATATTAATTTATTGAATGGTCAACCTGATTTAATTCAGGATGGTGATACATTTGAAAAGATTACTGAATTATTACACTCTTATGAACAACTTAATCCTAAACAAAAGTTTCAATTAGGTTTTATAGTTTCTGGTGCTTTACGCAGTTATCTTGAACATAGTGTTATGCCTGATATTTCAAGAGGTGAAAATGAAAATGATTTTACTCATAAACAACTTTTACAACTATATGGTTATTTAATGTTTGTTCTACTATATACAATAGGAAAAGAAAAAGACCCACCAAAAGAAAACACTAGAGATAGACATGATGGAAATAAGCATGAAAGAGAAATTAAAAGACAACAATTTAAGAAAACAAATCAATTATTAGTTGATTGTTTTGATACATTAAAGAAATTATTCTCAATAAATTTATCATTATTATTTCAAACATCAATTGAAAAAAATGAATTTATTGGTTCTTTATTTTTAACTCCAATTAATTCATTATTTGAAAGTACTGAAAGAATGAAAGATGAACTATTTAGAAAAACTGCATTTGATATTATTGCAACAACTATTAAGAATCATGGACAAATGAGTCATGTTCAAAATTCTATCTTAACTGATTTAACTTATTTCCCACATTTAGCTCCAAATATGGCAGAACTTTTATATATATTATACTCACGTTATGATTCTTATCAGTTAACAGATAGTATTTTAAAAGAATTAAGTAGTAAAGAATTTCGTGATGATGATAATAGTGGTCCTCCTGCTGTTAAAAGTTTTCTAGTTAAATTAGCTGAACTTGCTCCTAGATTAGTTATGAGACAAGTTACTCTAATTGGTCAATTATTAGATAATAATTCAATGACTTTAAGATGTGGTGTTATTGAAGCTATTTCATTTATGATTTTAGATCTAACTAAATCTGAAGAAGATTATATTGCTAATGAAAAACAAGTTATTGATTTTCTGACTTTATTTGAAGAAAGAACTCTTGATATTAGTACATTTGTTAGAAGTAGAGCTTTTCAAGGTTTGGGTTCATTATTAGAAAAATCAAGTATTAAATTTACAAATAGAAGAATTAGATGGACTAGATTAGCTGTTAAACATCTTGAAGATAGATCACAACTTGTTAGAAAAAGTGCTTTGAAATTATTAAGTCAATTAATTTTAAATCATCCTTTTGAAGCTATTGGTAATGGTAGATTAACTTTATCATTTTGGGAAGATGAATTGAATAAAACTGAATCAAAATTAAAAGAATTACAACCCGATTTATTTGAAAATGAAGATGCTAATGATACTCAAGCTCAAGATGATATATTAAATCAAAGTCAGATACAAGAAGAAGATAATAATAATAATCAAGAAGCTGATGGAAATGAATCATCTATTATTGCAAATGGTACTAAACAAGAAGAAAATGAAGTTGAACAGAGCGTGCTTAAAGATGAACCCGATGATAGAATGGAGGTTGATCAAGCTCCTGAACAACAAGATGCCGATTCAGAAATCATAGCTGAAACACAATTGAAATATAGATATTTTAAAGATGCAGTTAAATTTATTAGAATCATTGAAATAGCATCTTCAAAATGTTGTGAATTATTATATTCTAAATCTAAAAATGAAGTTATTCAAGTCATGGATTTTTTTGTTTTAATTGATTCATTTGGGGTTGAAAATGCTCAAACTGGTATTAAAAGAATGTTACATTTAGTTTGGATGAAAAGTAACAACGAAGCAGAAGGTAATGATGTTGTTAATAAATTAATTGACTCGTATCAAAAACTTTACCTTGAAACACCAGAAGGTATTAATGAAACTGAAAAATCAAATTATGTTGCTTCAAATTTAATTAAATTAACTTATAATACATCAATGGCTGATTTAGCCTCATTAGAAAAGTTATTAGGTGAATTATATGCTAAAAAGGTTATTAATGGAATAACTATTGATATGTTATGGAGATTTTTCACTCATGAATCAACATCAAAGAAACAAAAAAGAGGTGCAATTATTGTTTTAGGTATGCTTGCATTAGTTGATAATTCTATTTCTGCTAAAGGTTTGAATTCACTTTTAAATGTTGGTTTAGATTTACAAAGTAAAGATTGGACTTTGGTTGCATTTTCATGTCTAGCGTTAAAAAGAATTGTCCCAAGTAAAGATTCATCATCATTTCAAGTTCCAAGAGTTGATGAAGCAATTAAGAAATTAAAAGATGTTATGTTAGAATATACTGAAGATGGTGAATGGTTTAGTGCAGCTGAAGAAGCTTTAAATACAGTTTATATTATTTCTTCTCATCCTGATCAAGTTTGTTCTGATATTTTAAAAGAGAAATCATTAAAAGTTTTTTCTGAATATGAAGAAGAAACTGAAGATAAAGTTGTTTCATTATCACAATTATTATTTTTAATTGGTCATGTTGGATTAAAAACAATTGTTCATTTAGAAAAATTAGAAGCTGAATTTAAAAGAAAGAAAATAGCAGCAGAAACAAAAAAATCAGAACAAGATAATGAATTAGATATGATTGGAGGTAATGAAGATGAATTTTCAGATGTTGTTGCGGGTATTAGAGAAAAAGAATTATTATACAGTCAAAATGGTTTATTAGCTAAATTTGTTCCATTAATTAAAGAAGTTGTTGCAAAACAAAATGATTATAATGATCCAAGATTACAAAGACAAGCTATTTTATGTTTATCTAAATTCATGTGTATATCACCTAGATTTTGTGAAGATAATTTATCAACTTATTTATCATTAATGCAAAATTCACCAGATGCAATAGTTAGAAGTAATTCAGTTTTAGCATTAGGTGATATGGCAGTTTGTTTTAATCATGTTATTGATTCAAATAAGGATTATTTATATAGTGGATTACAAGATAAAGATTTAACAGTTCAAAGAACATGTTTAATGACTGTTACATTTTTAATTTTAGCAGGTCAAGTTAAAGTTAAAGGTCAATTAGCTCAAATGGCTAAATTATATGTTAATGAAGATAGAGGTATTGTTGATATGTGTAAATTATTTTTTACAGAATTAGCAACTAAAGATAATGCAATTTATAATGGATTTATTGATATGTTAAGTGGATTATCAGCTGATGAAAATTTAAAAAGTTCACAATTTAAAGAGATTATTAGATTTGTTGTACCATTTTTAGAAAAAGAAAAACAGAAATTACAATTAGTTAATAAATTGTTTCAAAGATTAGGTAATATAGATAATCAAAAATCATGGGATGATTTAGTTTTTGTTATTAGAGAGATTATACCTAAAGAAACTTCATCAAAGAAAGCTGAAACTTCTACAACTAAAAGATATGAAGAAGTTTTGAAGGAGATTGAAAAAGGTTATCAAAAACCTCAAGAAATTATTGAGTGATTGATTCTGAAAATATTTTCTTTTATTTATTTTTAATTTGCTTTTATTTTTCTAACGTTTCTTATATTTGTATTTATATGTATTTTTGTTATTTTATTATTACTACTACTACAGTGTATTCTCTTATTTTATATTTTAATTTTTAAAGGTATGATGATATATAAACAGCATGTATATTATTAATAATTGATACAAAAAGAAAAACAGAAAAAAAAAAAAATCAAGAAAAGAAAACAAGATTCGACGAGTAAACATAAAACATCTTAGATATATAAAGAAAAAATAACGATAAACAATAAAATAATGGAGGAGGATGAGGAGCTGTTATATACAAAAGGAAGCTCAAAAGGTATAATATGTACGGTATGACAAGGTGTAAAATAAGTAAAATTGTCCTTATTTGATATGAAAAGATTAATTGATGAATTTCAAGGTATATTAGAAAAGCGAAGTGAAAACAATTGCAATATGAAAAAAAAAAAATGTGTTCGTAATTCATTTAAATTAAATAAATATAATATAATTAAATTAAATTTAAGCATAACTTAATATTTTTTTTTCTTTAACTACTTTGTTTCTTAATTTGTTTTTTCTATCACCAAAGAATTCTGAAGGATGATTAAAGATAACAGTTGATTTATTCTTACCTAATAAATAATCTAATGGTAATTGTTTTGAAAATAATTCTCCAGATTCCAAATGATCTTTAACCAAATAAGCTAAACCATTATGAAAAGTTGCATCACCATTTAAAGATTCACATCTAATCATTCTATTTGGATTTTTTAACATTGTTTTCAAACCAATATCAATTTCATGTAAAGTTTCAATATGATCTGAAGTAAAAGCAATTGGAACAATAACAACACCAGGAACATCAGATTCATTAAATTCATCACATAATCTAATTGTAGTTTTATCAGTCTTTGCACCTAACCAAGGTTTTGGACCAACTTGAGATTGCCATGTTAATCTATAAGGATTTTTAAAATTTAATTTTTCCATAACAGCATAAACAGTTGCAGCAACTTCAGATGGATAAGAATCAGCTTTATTAACAGTATCCATTGGTAAAGAATGAGCACTAAATAAAATGACGATTTTATCTCTAATTGATTCAGGATAACTTGATAAAGATTGATTTATATGTTTTTCAAAAGTATCAATTAAAGAGAAATGTTTTGGCCATCTATCAATTAAAGACCATTTTATTTGACCTTCTTGATCAATATCTAAAGAAGTTCTATATAATTCATTAATTGAAGAAGCAGTTGTAGAATAACTAAATTGAGGATATTGACTAAAAGCAACAGCTCTAGTTATACCATCATCTAACATTTTTTGATAAGTTTCTTGAGTTAATGGGTTAGCATATCTAAATGCAACATAAGGTTTATGAGGAGCAGTATTTGGAGATATTATATCTAACTTTTCACAAACTTTAGAAGCTTGATATTCAGACCATTTTCTAATTGGAGAACCACCACCGATTTGAGTATAATATTTTTCAATAGTTGGAGTTCTTCTAGTTGTTATTATTCTAGCCAAAATATTTTGAAATCTACCAAAAGGAATTAAATCATTATCAGAAAACAATCTAAATAAGAAATCTCTAGTTTCTTGAACAGTTGAAGGACCACCCATATTCATAAACAGAATACCAGTACCATTACCATTTTTATTTTTATTTTTATTTTTGTTTTTATTAATCATTGTTGAAGTTGAGTTGAAACGGATCGTAGTCCAGTTAAAGCTTCGCAAGAGCTGTTTTGAGTGGGAAAGCAGCATGTTTATATAGTTGTGACTCTTAGGATAGACAGATCTGTTTGACACCAGATATCGGCAGGCCAGAAACAAGGAAAGCTAGGAAAACAGCAGAATCTAGGAATCAATTACGGATTAAACGTCTCTGATTGGAAAAAAAAATTAATGCGCCGCTGCGCCGCACGGGATTCTTTTATTTTTATTTGAAATAACTATATGGTATATAGGGAATCATTTGGAGACAGACAAACTGTTCTTTGCTGACATCCACACAGAATCATGTCTTTCGATATCAACTGGGACCAGATTCACACAGACGATGCCATAAGAGACAATCTGATGACTTTTCTCAACGAAAAGCTGTCGGAAATCCCCCTTCCCACATACCTAAACGACCTTAAAATCGTCAAGTTCTCCTTAGGTGATAAATCACCACAAATTACCATTAAAGACATAAATTACCCATTTCAAGAGTTTTATTCTGATACAGATTCTGCCATAATCACACCACAACAACAGCAGAACCTTCCTCATGCTTTACCAAAAACTAAATCTCATCCAATGTTTCCAAGTCATTCTGCTAAACCTCCAATATTACCAACAACTTGGGAATTATCAAGATCACCATCCCCAATAACTTATGGTGGTTCTCCAAATAATAGTGGTGGTATCAATAGGCCTTCAACTCCAACTACTGGGATTTTAAATTCTCCAATTGCTTCAAGAACAAATATATTAGGTACTACAAATACTGGATCAAGATCCAATTCAGCTCATTATTTAACTTCAGGTGGTGTTGGATTAGGTGGTTTTGGTTTAATGGAATCTCAACAACAACAAGGTGACTTATTTTCTAATAACAATAACAATAACAATAATAATGAAATATCTAATACCCAATATTATTCTGTTCCTATGAATACTAATTTAAGTATTGATGGTGAAATGGATTATAATAATGAATCAATTAATACAACTACGAATATTCATGATTCAATTAATAATAAAAATGATTTAAAAGAAGAAGAAAAAACTAATAGTAATAATAATAAATATAACCAAACAAAAACAAACACAGATCCACCAAAGACTAATTTTGATTTACAATTAAGTGTTGATTTAAAATGGGATTCTAATTTATATGTTGAAGTTGTTTGTAATTTATTAGTTAATTATCCAGCACCTGAATTTATTAAATTACCAGTTCGATTAAAAATTACAAATTTATTTATTCATTCATTAGCAATACTTGCATATTTAGATAAAAAAGTATTTATTTCATTTTTATGTGATATTGATGATAATGAAGAAGAAAGATCAAATAGTAATACAGAAGAAGGTAGACAAGATTCAAGAAAATCATCAATTACAGAACTACATCATATACCAGCATCAAATAGAGAAAGAATTGATATAATTAAAAATTTAAAAATTGAAGGAGAATTAGGAAATTGTGATTATATATCAGATGAAATGATTAATCATCATTTAGAAAATTCAAATGGATCAATCTTAAGAAATATTGGTAAAATTGAAAAATTTCTGGTTACAGCTCTGAGAAGTTTATTAATTAAAGAATTAGGATGGCCATCTTGGATTGAACTTGATTTTGGAGATGAAGATAGTGAATCAGAATCAGGATCAGAATCCGAACAAGATACACCTGAAACGGAGTAGTTCTTAATGTACGTACTGTGTATAGGAAATGTAATGAATAATGAAAAAATTGAAGAAAAGCAGTAAATATCGGATTTAATGAGCGTGAATTTGATAAGTGAAAGAGCTTTCCGTGTTCCCTTGTTTTTTCCTGAATATCCTGCTATTCAGACACATTTGTATAAATACTGGCTCATATCCCCTATCAGATCATATACTTCCACAGCTGGTAATTTAATGCTATCAAACCTCTTTATCTTTATCCCATGATGTTTAGAAAACTTCAAAAATTAAATGTTAAAGTGGGGTCTTTTGACTCTTTATCAAAAAGACAATTTCATTCAATTTCTTTTAATTTATCTATTCATAAACATTTAAATCATTATGAAATCTTAAAATTACCAAGATCAGCAACTTCTAAACAAATTAAAACAAATTTTAAAAAACTGAGTTTAAAACATCATCCAGATATTTTAAAATCAATTAATTTATCTGAAAAAGAAAGAGAATTACATAAGAATAAATATATTAAAATTGTTAAATCTTATGAAATTTTATCAAATCCAAATTCAAAATCAAATTATGATCTTACATTATCAACAAATAATTTAAATATTAATAATCATAATAATAATAATAATAAAAGTGAACATTCAAGATCAAATACTTTCCATTATAATTCAAGATCACCAAGATATGCAGCTTATAAAGCTGATTATTCATATACTGTTCATAATCCACAAGATGATGTACCACATTTTGATGCTGTTAAACATTTAAAAAGAAATTTAAAAAATGAAAGAAGAGTTAAGCAACGTAAAATGGTTCAAGATGGTGCTGATATAATTTCACATGATTTATCATCAGGTTATTTTAGAAAACCAAATCATCATTATCGTACAATTTATAATAATAATAATAATACTTTTAATTCAACTTCAAAATATTCAACTTATCATAATCCACCTGGTGAAGATGGTATATCAGGTAAAGTTGCAATGGCTATTATAACTTCATTCGGTTTGATTTATTATGGTTTAAAATCTCCAAAATCAAATTCAAATTCAACAAATAGTGTATCTAATAATAACAACAAGAACAACAATAATAATAATTCAGAAGTTAAAGATAAAAAAGCAAAAAGTGAATATTCAAATATGCTTTTATCAAATGCTGTTACAGGTGGTACAATTAATAATATTAAAGAATCATTACCTCCTATTGAAAAAGAAATTAAACAAGAACTTTCATCAATTCAAAATGAAGTTGAAACAACTGAATTCGAAACAGAAACCACTATCAATCAAGAAGAAGCTAAAGAAACTGAAATCAAATCATCATCATCATCAGTTGAAACCAATCAATCTACTAATATCCCACAACATGACTAAACATTATATTATTTCCTTATTGAATTTTTCTTTTATAGATTTACTATATTTTACAAATCACAGATACATATATTCTCTTTAATTTTTTTGCATTTTATTTTTCTTTTGGGGTTCATTTTCTTAATTTCAATCTACTAATTATTATTATTATTATTATTATTATTTTTTGCATTTTAAATTTACTTTCATAATTTTTCATTCATTTTCATTTATCAAATCTTAATTGATTATTTTCATTTTTTTTTTCTATTAGCTATTAATTATTTATTATATTTCTCCTTTAAAATTTTTGTTGTTTTATATATGGCATATATATTTTTTAGTTATATTATATTATTATTAACTTCCTTCTGTTTTTTTTTTTTTTGTTTTAAACTTGAATAAATTTTAATTATTTATTAAATCAATACTATAGTAAACTAAGTAAAGTATAATACATTTTTTTTTGAAAAGACATATACAAATAAAATACAATTTTTGAAAAATAATTTAAAAAAAACAAAAGAATGAATAGAGAGGGGAATGAAATAAATAAGAATAAATAATAAATAAGATAAAAAAAATAAAATAAAAGGTATAAGAATATAAATAAATAAAAGCAGTGAAAAAACATTTTTTTAAATAAAAAAAATAAAAATAAAAGTAAATATTTAAAGTGAATTGAATTGAATGAAACCTAGTTAATTAGAAACCATAACTATGTATAATTCATGGTGTATTCATTATATTTCTTAAATTAATTCAATTAATAATAAAAAAAAAGTAAAATAAGAAATATCGGAAGTACCCAGCCGATAAACCCAACTATTCCGGATCATGAACCGAAAATCAAACCGTAAGCCAACATGCAAATCAATGAAATCATAATTAATGCCGATATCAAGAAAAAGGTTTGAAAAAAACAAAAAAAGGACTTTAGTTAGTTGAAAAACTCCGAAATTTTTCAAATAAATTTAATAAAACCAATCAAATGAAAACAATTTTTTATATTTCTTTAAAATAAATGATTTATTTATTTATTTAACCAATTAACTATAATCAAATTAATTAGCTAGCCAACGTACTATGAAACTTGAAATAATATCACTTCCCAGTACCGATATTACCACCACCATTACTACTTGAACTACCACCACCAGCACTATTACCATGATGATTAGTTGAACTAGAACTAGAAGAACCAATTATAGCAGCATGCAACAGATCATTTATACCTTCACCACTACCACTACTACCACCATTATTATTATTACCACTACTATGATTAATCATTGATGATGGTGCTGTTGTTATTGTTGTATTTAGAGTATAACCAAAATTACCAGTATTTGGAGTTGTTGAATAATTTGAAAGTCCATATAATTGATTATTATTGTTGGTATTATAACTTAAATTTGAAATTGAAGTTGGTGAAGTTGTACTATAATTATTATTGGTGTTATTATGATTTGATTTTATTGGATTTGGTAATATTTGTCTATAAGTTGGCGATGAACCTCTTGTTGGTTTTTTAATTGTTGTTGTTGATGGAGATGAATAACTATTGCTTTTGTTATTAAATGAATTTGAATGTGATAATGGAGGTAATATGATTTTATTAGTTGATTTATCTTTGTTGTTGGTATTTAATCCATAATTAAATAATGTATCATTTGTGTTATTGATATTATTATTCTGAAAAAAATTAGGTATTTCATTATATAAATTACTATTACCAACTGAAGTACCTGAATAATGTTTAAAATTATTATTGATATTATTATTTGAATTATAATATTGTTGATGAGGTTGTTGTTTCATTAATTGATGATGTTGATTTGAAGAAGTTGAATATCTTGAAGATTGATTTAAAATTGAATTTTTATTATTCAAAGTTGATGAAGTTGGTGAAACGACATTAAATAAATCAAATGAATTATTATTATTATTATTATTATTGATGTTGTTTGTTGTTGTTGCTAATGTATTATTATTAAATACAGATGGAGTTGTAATTGCAGAAGATATACTATCAGGAGAACCATTTCTATGATAAGTTATTTTTGAATAAACTTCACAATTTAAAACTTGAATAAAAACATCAATAAATTTATTTAAATTATTATTGTTTGAATTATTAAATAAATTTAACCAATTAAGAAAACAAATTTCTAAATTTTTAATTAAATAATAAAATTTATGATCATTCATAATTTGTGATTTAATTGAATGTTCATCATTCTTTTTATTATTTTTTCTTTTGTTTTTTGTTGTTGTTGTATTATTGGTATTGCTATTTAATTTTCTTAATTTTTCATTATTATTATTAAATTCACCAATTGTTATTGAATATGCTCTTTTTCTTCTTTGATCTGGTTGAGATTTATTATTATTATTATTATTATTATCATCACTATGTGTATTATTGTTATCATCATTTAAAATTGAATCATTATAATTCACACCCAACTCATTAATTATAAAGAAAATAACAGACATTATAATACTTTCATCTTCATCTTCATCATCATCATTATCTTTATCTTCATCATCATCAGAAGAAATATTTTCATTATGATTATTATGAATTTTCCAATTAGTTTCCATTGGTAATGGTAAATCTTTAAAATATTTTTTTTTAAAGAAATTCATTAATCTAAATAAAATTAAGAAATTTCCAATTAAAAATTCCAAAAAAACCAATTTATTAATTGGTAAATTTAATGTATTATTTTTATTATTTTTATTAATTAAAGAAATTAATAAAATTGGTAATGAAGTTATACCTAAATTATTATTAATTATAAAATTATTTTTAAATGGAGTTAAAATATAATTTTGAATATTTTTATATAAATCATCTTCATTAATTAAATTTGGATTATTATTATCTAATAAATTTAATGAAATAAATTTAATAAATTCAAATTCAATTATTGGTTTTTCATTATTAATAAAATTTCTATCATTAATTAAAGATTCAGTTTCAAATATAAATTCCTTCATTGTTAAACATAATAATAACCAATTATAACCAGAATTTGGTATAATTAAATAAGAATTAATTAAATCAGTGAATTTAATTGGACAATTAGTTAATAATTTTCTTTTAAATAAATCAATTAAATCAAATGAATTGTTAGAAGAATTGGAATTAATATTATTATTAAAGCATTTATTAGTTAAAATGATTGCATTATGTAAAAAACTTTTTGAATCTTTAAATAAACCTTGTTGAATAATTTGTTGTTTATTTAATTTATTAGTTTCATTAAATTTAATCATTTGTAATTCATTCATTAAACTACTAATAATAATTTTTGATTTTAAATTTGAATTTAAACCATTTTCTAAAAAAATTGGAGTATTTGTTGAAATAATTGATAAATTATTAATTAAATAACCTAATTTTAAATTTGAATTTGGTATATTTTTTGATAATAAGAATTGATGTAATGAAGAAGGAGATTTATTATGAATAAAAGAATAATGAGATAATAAAATATAAGCATACCAATAAAAAGAATCAACAGTTAAAGAAGTTGAATTTTCATTATTATTTGAATGAGTACTTATTATATTATTTAAATATTCAAATAAAACATCAATTGGTATAATTAATTTATGATTTATTGATAAATTATCAATATTAATAAAAGAAATGAAATAATTTAAATAAATATAACATAAAATAATTAAATGATTAACAAATTTTTTAAAAGATTCACCAGAATTATAATTAATTTTTGAATTTGTAATTTGATTAATTATTAAATTCCAAGATTTATTAAAAAATAAAATTGAATCATTTAAATTATTTGATAAACAAGCACCTAAACATAATATAATATATAATAATTCATTATTTGAATTTAAAGAATTTAAATTATCTAAATTAAAGATATTTGGAGGTAAATCATCAAATAATTGATTATATTGATTATTTTGATTATTATTAAAAAAATGTTCACCAAATAAGATTATATAATTTGAAATTGAATTATTTAAATTGAATTGATTATTTAAATAATTAAATTTATTTGAAAAAGTTAATAAAGTGATTATATTTTTTTCATTATTTAAAAGAGTATTTGAAATATTAATGTTATTGTTATTATCATTTAAATTTGAATTTGAATTTGAATTTATAGTGACTGATTTATTTAATAAGATATCATCAGTTGATATATTCTGTTCAATTGAATTTTTTTGGATAAGAGCATGAACAGTTCTTAAATGTCTTTGTAATAGATCTCTTCTAACAAAGCCATTTTTACAGATTGAACAATGGAAAGGTTTTTCTTTTGTATGGGAACGTTCATGTCTTAGTTTATGTTCAGATCTTGAGAAAGACTTAGCACAGAACTGGCAGATATATCTTTTAGTCATTATAGTTATTGTACATGTGTATTTGTAGAAAGAAAGAGGTAGGAAGAGTGGGAAGAAATGCAAGAAATGGAATGAAATGAAATGAAGTACAAGTAAATAAATAAAGAAAGAAAGGGTTCCCCTCATCCAATACACTCTCAATGAGGGGATTCACTATGACTACTACTACTACTATCATCTCTCTATCTATTATTACTATCTCTCATGTCTACTTTCTATCACCCATTCTCTTCCCCTCATTTCCCTTAATTACTTTAATTACTTTAATTACTTTAATCCGCACTGCTTCTCCCGGATCTATTCTCGGCATAAACTAAACTGAATTCAATATAAAAGTAAACATAAAACGTAAAACATAACTATTTAATCACTAATCACTTAAAGCACATAAGGCTGCTCCAACTGATGATCCATCCTTCGCAATATTAATATGTAATCTTCTTTCTCCTTTTGGTCCTAATTGAGTCAGTGCAATAGCATCTCTCAACATGGTTCTAAATCCTGGATAAAATTCAACAACTGATCCATCAGCTCCAACATCAACTTCAACATTATGTCCATCAAAAACATCACTTTTAATTAATAACGCGGCAATTGGTATAGCTGATATATATGCTGATCTTTTAGCAACTGCTCTTGTCAACTTTTGAATAATTAATCTTTCATCTGGTGTAGTTGGTAATCTTAATGATTGTTTCAATTGTAATTCAGTTGCAATTAATCTAGTTGAATCATCAATTTCAATTAATGATAAAACTTCTGATGGTAATTCCCATGGGGTTCTTAATCTATGTGGTAATGCTTCATAATTCTCATATTGATTAAAAATTAATCCATCATTAAATAAATCTAATAAAATTTGTCTTAAAATTTCACCTAAAAACATACCTGAAACTCTTTTTTCAAACATATGAAATCCTTTATTTGATGTCAATTCATCAACTAAAACATCATATTTAGTATTTGGTAAGATCTTTAATCCATTATCAAATGATCCCCATTCTGTATTAATAACCATATGTGAAATACCTTTAGATTTTAATTCTTTAACAGTTTTATCATCTAATTTATGAATATTTTCTAATTTTTCATTATATGCTCCATTTGTACCTGTACCAAATATACATCCAATTGTTGTAACACCTTCTTTATTTGCACCTGTAAATGATCTAGCTAATAATGTACCAACTGTATCATTTGCTAATGCTGCAACATGAACTGGTATATTTAATTGATTTAAATGGTCTTGTAATAATGCAACAACATCTTCACCAACTGCATCTTCAACATCAAATCCTTTAGTCCATCTAATTAAATTACCTGAATTTAAACTTTTTTGATCAACTGGGAAACTAAATGTAAATCCTAATTTAAATTTATTATCTGATCCTTCTTCAATTTCTCCATTATGATGTTCTTCAATAAATAATCCAATCTTACTAGCTAAATAATGAAATAATTCTTCTTTTGTACCTCTCATTAAATCAATTGGAATTGGATTTTTAGATTGTAATAAATTAAATGTATGATTACCTTTTAATTCAACAGAACAAACTCTAAAATTTGTACCACCTAAATCTGCAGCTAATAAAATACCTTTTTCTGTTCCATCTGGAATTGATGTAACAAATGTTGGAATCATTGGCAGACCTTTTGAACCTGATGATTCTGATAATCCTTCATTTGCTTGTTGAATGAAATAGTCAACACCTTTATGTAATGTATCGCTTGAAACATCAAAATCTTCAATTATCGAATTAACTTTTGACAGTAAAGCTCTTGAAACCATTTTTGAATTAATTTAATTAATATTTGAATGTAAAAGAGAAAGAAAAGAAAGAGAGAAAAAGAACAGAACAGAAAATCGAATTCAAAAAATGGTGATAACCTCTGATATTTATACGGTTCACCAGATTACTCCACCGCACACTAGTGGCACTAGCCACTGCTAGCCAGATCCGGCACTGTCACGGAGCTTCTGTCTTTCTATTTGCTGGCCGGACTTTCCCTTGCAACGTTCTATATGTTCAACTCTAGCCACCTGCTGAACTACATGTCCTTACCTTTGGTACCTTTGGTATTAGCTGGTATTATCTGGTCAAGAATTGAACTGGTCCTCCGCAATTTAAATCTCAATTTGCGTTTTGCGAGCAATTACAGTATTACACCAATTTCAATTTTACAGCTGACTCTCTGAATATTCGATATTCGATCGGTAGGATAATCTTATGTATTATGACCATAATATATTCCAATTAATATGAGATCATCAAATCAAATCAATTCATCATATATATATATCACCAGTTATTCCACTTAATTCTTTGGTATGTCACGTACTCAGATAACTTCTGTAACATCCCATACGGAGAAACGATTATTTAACTGTTCATAATTAAGCTAGCTAACCCCCGGATAAACCCACAGCTCCAGGTTAATCCGAACTATACTCTGGGGAACTGTGCTCCTATTGGTGTTAATTATAGACAGTTTTGGTAAAAGTACGTTAATTAATTAAATTAATTAATTCATACTCAATTAAACGGAAAGGATTGAACCTATAGCTATACCTTATATCCTACTAAATTCCCTCGATCTTTTATTGAAAGCTATATAGCTATATAGCTTGAAAGTTGAAAGTTGAAACTGATTTCTCATTTCTCATATTCCTCTTGACCATTTTCTTTCAATTGCTTGCTTCTTTTTCGGTTTCGTTTTATATCAATGACTACATGTATATATTGCTCTATATAGCTGGTTAATTTATTCTAATGATACATATAAAAAAATACAAATATACACGGTTCTCTATAGCTCTCAATTCAATTATCATAAAATGTGCACGTACAATTAAAGAGACAGATTAATCAAATTAATTCTTCTTCTCTGATTTAATCATATCCCTTCCAGTTATTATTAATTTCCCAAATCGGATAATCATAACCAGAGATAAAGTTTATTTTGTTTCTATATATATGACTTATTAAATTGATTCTCCGGTCGATACAATTGCTTGCTTATAACCAAATGAGAAATCCAAACAAATCGACGCTTCCTCTCCCAGATCTCGCGCCGATCGACCGCAGCACGAGTCAGCCCCCAGATCTGCACAGCCGTGAACCTTATTTTCTTTTTGACTTCTTTTTGCTCATCTCTAAAGCATGTGTGTTTTAATTTATTTAATTTATTTAATTTATTTAATTTATTTCCTAAATTTGATTTGATTTTTTTTTTTTTAATTCCTATTAAATTCAACCAATTCAACAAAATTATATTCATTTCAACATGTCTTCAGTCATTCAATCTGCTGGTAAAACTATTTTAGCTTCAAAAATTGCAAAAAAATATACTGATGAAATTAAATCAATTACAACAAATTTTTCAACTCCACCAAAATTAGTTGGTTTATTAGCAAATTCTGATCCTGGTGCTGAAATGTATGCAACTTGGACAGGTAAAACTGCTGAATCTTTAGGTTTTAAATATGAATTAATTAAAGTTAATAAAGATCAATTAGAAGAAGAAATTTATAAATGTAATTTAAATAATTCAATTAATGGTATAATGGTTTATTTCCCTGTCTTTGGTGGTAGACAAGATCAATATTTACAACAATGTGTTTCATTAGAAAAAGATGTTGAAGGTTTAAATTTTAAATATATTTCAAATATGTATCATAATATTAGATATTTAGATGAAGAAAAATTAAAAAAATCAATTTTACCTTGTACTCCATTGGCAATTGTTAAAATTTTAGAATATTTAGGTGTTTATAATCCTTTATTAAACTATGGTGATAGATTATATGGTAAAACTGTTACAATTGTTAATAGATCTGAAATTGTTGGTAGACCATTAGCTGCTCTATTAGCAAATGATGGTGCAACTGTTTATTCTGCTGATATTAATGATATTCAATTATATGAAAGAGGTGATGGTTTACATATGTTAAAACATACTGTTTTACCTTGTAATAAATCTTTAGAAGAATGTTCAAAAAATTCTGATATTATAATTACTGGTGTTCCATCAAAAAATTATAAATTTCCAACTGAATTTGTTAAAAGAGGTGCTGTTGTTATAAACTTTGCAAGTGAAAAGAATTTTAATGATGATGTTAAACAAATTGCTTCTTTGTATGTTCCTTCAATTGGTAAAGTTACAATTACAATGTTATTAAGAAATCTGCTTAGATTAATGAATAATAATAATACTAAAACTTTAGAAAAATAAAGCAAATTCAATCATATTTATTTTAATTAAATCTTATATATATTCATTCTCTCTTTTAATTTTGTTTTCTACGACATTTCTTTTATAATTTATAAAAAACCATCATATATAGCATTACCCTTTACCTTTAACTATAAAACGGTAAGCCGTCCGGGACTGTCCGAACTTAGATTCGGATCCGGATCGAAGAAATTTAAAATTTATTTGAAATTTATTTTCATGTTAAACGAATCTTTTTCGATTTCTCTTTCTTTTATTCAAATAAATCAAATATTATAAATAATAATGACATCTTCAGAAATCCCAGTCATTAGAAAAATAGATGAATTAAGAAAATTTAGAAAAAATGCTTTTATAAAAGATTTAAAAGTTGGTTTTATACCAACTATGGGTTTTTTACATTCAGGTCATCTTTCATTAATTTCAAAATCATTAGATTCAAATGATTTAACAATTGTTTCAATCTTTGTTAATCCTTCTCAATTTTCACCAAATGAAGATTTAGATTCTTATCCAAGAAATTTAAATCATGATTTATCATTATTAAACTCATTAAAAAATAAAAAGAAAGTTTCAGCTATATTTGCTCCAACAATTGATCAAATGTATCCATCTGGTATACCATCTGATATTAAATTACAAAAGGGTGCATTTGTTACAGTTACTGGTGTTTCAGAACAACTAGAAGGTGCTTCAAGACCTTTGTTTTTTAGAGGTGTTGCTACAATTGTTACAAAATTATTTAATATCGTTCAACCTAATGTTGCTTATTTTGGTCAAAAAGATATTCAACAAACTGTTGTTATTAAAAAATTAGTTAAAGATTTATTATTAGATATTGAAATAATTATTGGTGAAACTGTTAGATCTGATACTGGTTTAGCTTTATCTTCAAGAAATGAATATTTATCAATTGATTCAAAAGAAAAAGCAACTACAATTTATAAATCATTAAAATTAACTCAAGATAATTATTTAATTCAAAAAGAATTAAATGTTAAAAAATTAACTGATTTATTAACTAATAATTTAAATAAAGTTGAAAAATTCTTTGATATTGATTATATTTCATTTAATGATGTTGATAATTTAGATTATTTAGAAAATATCGATCCAAAAAAAGGTTGTATTGTTAGTTTAGCTGCTAAAATCCCGAATGATATTAATGATTCTTCAAAAGGTGTTACTAGATTAATTGATAATTTTGTCTTTGCTCCAATCTCCAACTAATTCTATAATTCGTTCATTTAATTCTTGTACATGTATGTATTTATTCATCATCATATTATTTTTTTTTTCAATACCCCCGTTCTTTTCTTTTATTTCTATATGGCCCCTAAAAACAAAAATCACATATACCTTTTAATTTTAATACAAATTATCTAATAATACACAAACAAAATAATAACAGAAAATAAATCGTTTATATTCTTCTACCACCAAATCTTTTCTTAAAAAGAACATTCTTTGTAGTTTTATTTCCATCTTCATCAACTTCACTGGTTTTCTTCTTTTTACCTATACATATTTTCGATGATTCTAATTCGACTAATTCATTGAATTCTTTTTCTTTAATCAATTGATTTTCTTTAGCCGTTAATGATTTAATTTTTTTAGTATAAAAAATCCCACCAAATTCAGAAATCCATTCACCATTCGTATAACTAACATAATTCATATATTGATTATCACCAGTTAACATAACTTCATGATAAATTACATATTTTGGTAAATCACCCATTCCATATAATGATGAAGTTGGATGTAATTTCATAATTAAACCAGTTCTTAAATTTTGATATTCACCATATTTTTTAAATTTGGCAGTATGTTGATAAAATGATGAACTTAAACATTCCAAAATTCTATCTGTATCAATTTTACAACTTTTAATTGATAATTTTAAATTTTTTAAAATTTGAATTAATTGAATTTGAATTTCTTTTGCTTTTCTTAATGATTTAAAATGTAAAAAATTTTGTTGACACCATTTATTACTATTTCTTTTTGATTTTTCAAACTGATTATAAATGTTTAATAATGTTAAATGATCACTTTCTGAAACTTGAAATTGTTCACGAATTGAATCTGATTTTTTCATTAAATCTGCATCATTTGTAGGTCTAATAAAAATTGGTGGAATTGATAACATTGAAACTATAATAATCATTTCTTTTGAACAACTAAATCTTGATAATGTTGATAATATAATGACTTTACTTAATGCTGGATCAATAGGTAATTTGGACATCATTAATCCTAATTTTGTTAATTCACCAAAATTATTCAATGCTCCAATTGACCAAAGATCATATTGAGCTGTATTTATAGATTCAATTGCAGGTTTATCTAAAAAAGGAAATTTATTTAAATCTTTAATATTTAATGATTTAAGTAGCAAAATTGTATTACTTAAATTTGTCCTTTGAATTTCTGGTATTGGTTCAGGAAACATTTCTTCCATTGCTGATGTTAACGTATATAATCTATAGCATGTACCTGGTCCTGTTCTACCGGCTCTACCTGACCTTTGATTAGCTTGAGCTAATGAAATTGGTGTGATTTGTAATGAATCGAGTCCAACTTTTGGATTATAAACTTTTAATTTCATTAATCCAGTATCAATAACAAATTTAACGCCATCAACAGTTAATGAAGTTTCTGCAATATTAGTAGCAACTATACATTTTCTAATTTTGGATCTTTTAAAAACTCTAGCTTGTAAATCTGCTGGTAAAGTTGAATAAATTGGTAAAATCTGTAATGGTTTAATTGAATCATCTAATTTTATTAATTTTAATAATTCTTTTTCAATTTGTTCACATGTGGTTTCAATATCTTCTTGACCAGTCATGAATACTAAAATATCACCATCTTCTTTACCAAGATGAATTCTAAGAACTTGTTTAACCGAATTATCAACATAATCAACAGTTGCAACAGCTGAATGCATTACATCAACAGGAAAAGTACGGCCGGGAATTGTAAATTGTTCTGCATTTCCATAAAATCTAGAAAATTTATCAGCATTCATTGTAGCAGAAGTAACAATTAATTTTAAATCTCTTCTTCTAGTTAAAATACTTTTAAATAATCCTAACAAAATATCAGTATTTAATGATCTTTCATGTGCTTCATCCATAATAATACAAGAATATTTATCTAAATCAGAATCTAATAATGTTTCTCTTAATAAAATACCATCAGTCATGAATTTAATCTTAGTTTTATCATTAGTATGATCTTCAAATCTAATTGTAAAGCCAACTTCATCACCTAATGCAACTCCCATTTCTTCGCTGACTCTTTTGGCAACAGACATAGCAGCAACTCTTCTAGGTTGTGTAATACCAATTAAACCTTGTTTATGATATCCTGCTTCATATAAAAATTGTGGAAGTTGTGTAGTTTTACCAGAACCAGTTTCACCTATAACAACAATAACTTGATTTTCTCTAATCATCTTTAATAGTTCATCTCTTGCTTTATATGCTGGTAAATTCATTCTTTGCTTCTTTATTGATTGAATTGAATATTTTCCATTATTATCTAAAGCTTTAATAAAGTTATCTGAATTTTCTTGGTCTGATTCGTCTTCATCTTCATCTATTTCTTTCTTACCTAAAACTTTCCCTAATGTTGATTCTTTAATACTAGCAGCATCTTTGGCATTTTTCTTTCTATCTCTAGTTGCTCTTCGTTCATTAACCAATGTAGAACCATTTTTAGAATATTTATATAAATCACCTGTTTTATCTCTAATCGTTTCAACTATTTCAACTTTATTACTTAAAACAGTTTCTGCTTCTAAAAAAGGAGGATTTAATCTATGAACCAATAATTCAATATCATGAGAAACTTCATCTAAGTCATCAGTCTCATTAAAATGTCTCGAGTTTCCTGAAGATTGAGCTAATTTATCATCAAACCATCTATTTTCAAATGAATTATTTGATTTAAATTTTTCTCTTTTATTAATGTTTCTTTTATTTTCAATTTTGGTTTCTATTTGTGCATCTTCATCAGCCATATCATAATCATTAAAATAACTATGAGAAACTTGTTCATCTTGCATATACCAGTCTCTATCAATCTCCAAATCTTCCTCATCATTGTCTTCGTATTCTGGGCTTGTTGAATTTCGTTGTTGTTCATATTCTTCTTTTATAGCTAATTGATTTAAAATTGATTTATTATGAGTTTTAAAAAAGTCATTAAACGTGGGGAGTAATGAATCAAGATCTTCTTCTTCTTCTTCTTTTTTTATTGAATTATAATCAATATCATCATTTGATTCTTTCTTTATTTTAGTAGGATGAAATGAATCACCTGAATCTTCTTTCTTAATTTTGATTGTGGGGAGTTCATCTTGTTCTTCGTTATTTTCTTGTTTAATCTTTAAAGCTTTCTCTTTTGAAATTTTCTTAAACTTGATCTTTTTTGTTGGTTTTTCATTTATATCAATGTTATCATCATCATCATCATTATTATTAAGAATTGGTTTGATTAAATCATTTTCCTCTTCTTCTGATTCATCTAATTCAAGTTTAATCTTCTTGAGTTTTCTTTTAGGTTGAATTATACCATTGTTTCTCTTATTAGATGGCATTTTATGATTGAAATATTCTATATGCTTACAGTTAATCCAATTGAAAAAGGTTGTATTGATTAAAATCATAAATCATAAAATGAAAAAATACAAATTTTAGTATGGAGCGCCACCTGTGCCACTCCGAAGAGTCGATTCCCATACAATAACTCAATTAATAAGGGTGGCTGGTGCACAATGTAAAATGCAAACTCCAATTAAGTAATATCATTCAATAATGTGAAATTGTAAATTAATTTAATGTCCGTTGCTTTCTTTAGACCTTTTTTTTTTCTTAATAAAGCACCGTTAATCAACGTCAATTCAACTTAAACTTTGTATAACCGTCGGTCTTTAATAAGCATATATAGGTCGATGTAAATCTAGCTTGTAATTCCTTGAAGTTCCCTCTCCAAAAGATATCATAGACATTGAAGACATATATGCAATCGATTCATTTCATACATCGGATCACAGTTTAATATGCAAAAGAACTATGATGATGGTATCGAAACCCCGACAAGAAATACGTACAGATAAACTTGAAAATTGAAGGTTTTTGTTGTTCATGAATCACCCAATATCACATCTATTCAATATCAAGGATCAAAAAGAACTTTGGAGAAGTAAATTATAACATAATTTAATTTATAAACCTCCGCTATGGAATTGTATATATATTATTACGGTCGATCTGTATACGTTGAAAATTTGAAACTATATATAAATCTTTTCTTAGTAATCCTTACTCAAAATAAAGGATGATAATTCAGGGTTTGATTTTAATTCTATAATTATCATTTGAAATTAAACCATGCA
>JAJLSG010000389.1:0-30185 GCA_030567495.1 Ambrosiozyma neoplatypodis | reverse complement strand
TTGTTGGTGGTTCTGGTTCAGATTCAGCTTCTGCTTCAGTCAGCGTTACTTGTTCCGGTGTTACTTGTTCAGCTACTACAACTGATTTCACAACTACCTTTGCTTCTTCTGATATTCCAGTTTCTACTTCTGTTGCAGCTGCTTCTGCTTCTGCTAAATATGCAAGTGGTGCCAAATCAGGTGCTCAAACTTCTGTTGTCACTCAAGCTGCTTCTGTTACAAACGTCACTACTTTAGACCAATGGGATACTGTTGTTGTTGTTGGCGGTTCTGGTTCAGATTCAGCTTCTGCTTCAGTCAGTGTTACTTGTTCCGGTGTTACTTGTTCAGCCACTACAACTGATTTCACAACTACCTTTGCTTCTTCTGATATTCCAGTTTCTACCTCTGTCGCAGCTGCTTCAGCTGCTTCAACAGGTGCTCAAACTTCTGTTGTTACACAAGCTGCTTCTGTTACAAACGTCACTACTTTAGACCAATGGGATACTGTTGTTGTTGTTGGTGGTTCAGGCTCAGACTCAGCTTCTTCAGTCAGTGTTACTTGTTCTGGTGTTACTTGTTCAGCTACTACTACTGATTTCACTACAACTGTTGCTTCCTCTGAAATTCCAGTTGAAACTGTTACTGGTGCCGAATCATCTCTTGCAAATGAATCAACTACTCCATCTTCTGGTGCTGAAACTTCCGTTGTTACACAAGCTGCTTCTGTTACAAACGTTACTACTTTAGATCAATGGGATACTGTTGTTGTTGTTGGTGGTTCAGGCTCAGACTCAGCTTCTTCAGTCAGTGTTACTTGTTCTGGTGTTACTTGTTCAGCTACTACTACTGATTTCACTACAACTGTTGCTTCCTCTGAAATTCCAGTTGAAACTGTTACTGGTGCCGAATCATCTCTTGCAAATGAATCTACCACTCCATCTTCTGGCGCTGAAACTTCTGTTGTTACACAAGCTAATTCAATCACACATGTTACAACTCTAGATCAATGGGATACTGTTATTGTTGTTGGCGGTTCTGGCTCAGATTCAGCTTCTTCAGCTTCAATTAGTGTTACTTGTTCTGGTGTTACTTGTTCAGCCACTACTACTGATTTCACTACAACTGTTGCTTCATCTGAAATTCCAACTTCAGTTGTTACCGAAGCTGCTTCTGTTACAAATGTCACTACTTTAGATCAATGGGATACTGTTATTGTTATGGGTGGTTCAGGTACAGAATCAACTACTTCAGTCAGTGTTACTTGTTCCGGTGTTACTTGTTCAGCTACTACTACTGATTTTACCACAACTGTTGCTTCCTCTGAAATCCCAGTTGAAACTGTCACTGCTGCATCATCTACTCCTCAATCATCTCTTGAAAATGAATCAACTACTCCATCTACTGCCGGTATCGAAACTTCTTATATTAAGGAATCATCATCTGTTACTTATATCACAACTCTCTCAGATTGGGACACAGTCACAGTTATTGGTGAGTCCGATACTGTTAGTTTAACTTGCTCTGGTGCTACATGTAGTGCTACTTCAACCTCTTTGACAGTCACTGTCGCATCTTCTGAAATTCCAGTTTCTACCGTTACTGCTAATACTGTCAACACTGTTGCAACAACTGTTAATACTGCCGAATCAGTTACTTATATCAGCACTTATGTTACAACTCAATCATTCTGGTCCACTTATACTGCTCATGGTACTACAACAATTACTTTAGGATGTTCTGGAGCTATGTGTACTGCTACATCAACTCTACTTACTATTACTTATGCTTCTTCTGATATTCCAACTAGCATTGTTACTGCTACTGTTACTGTTGCTGCATCTGATGTTGCTGCTACTGAAGCAACAGAAACAGCAACTGAAGAAGAAACTGAAGCTGCTAATTCATTTACTTATGTCTCAACCTATTACACTACTCAAGATATTTGGCAAACTGCAACTACTAAAGGTACTAAGACCATTACTCTTGGTTGTTCAGGTGCTTTATGTACTGCTACTTCAACCTTATTGACTGTTAGTTATCAATCTTCCGACATTCCAACTAAATTAGTTTCTACTACTGTTACTGCTTATTCTTCTGTCTCAACTTCTGTTACATCTGGTGCTGGTGGTGCTACTACTGTTACTCAAGCTGTTACTGTTACTGAAGGTTCTGGTTCTTCTGAAGATTCTGAAGAAGCTACAATGTACACTTTTGTTTCAACCATCTATACAACTGAATCTATCTGGAATACTTACACTACTAAAGGTACAACTACTATTTACTTAGGCTGTTCTGGTGTTTCTTGTACTGGTTCAACTACTTCTTTAACTGTTACTGTTCCAACTTCTGATATTCCATTAAAGGCTATTGTTACTACATTCACTACTACTTCATCCCCATCTGCTGCTGCTAGCTCTCTGGCTGCTGAAGAAACCACTGCAGCTGCTACCACTGTTGCAACTACTGCTACTGAAGAAGCTACTGCCACTGAAACTGAAGGTGCTTCTTCTGTTGCTGCCGCTGAAACAGGTACATCTTCTACTTCTAGTTCTGATTCTGATTCTTCTGACTCATCAGACTCTAGCTCTTCTGGTTCTGATTCAAGCTCATCTGGTTCCGATTCAAGTTCATCTGGCTCTGATTCAAGTTCATCTGGCTCTGATTCTAGTTCAGCTGAATCATCTGAAGAATCTAATGTTGTTTACACTTATTATTCAACTTACTATTCAACTGAATCTGTTTGGAATACTTATACCACTGAAGGTACAACCACTATCTCTTTAGGATGTTCTGGCGTTTCTTGTACTGCTTCAACTACTTCTTTAACAGTTACTGTTCCAACTTCTGATATTCCATTAAAAGCCATTGTTTCTACTTTCACTACTACAGGTGCTAGTTCTGATGCTGCTGCCGCTGCTGCTGCTGAAACTGGTTCATCATCTGGTTCATCTGGCTCTGATTCAAGCTCATCTGGTTCATCTAGTTCTGATTCTGGCTCATCTGGCTCATCTGGCTCATCTAGTTCTGATTCTAGCTCATCTGGCTCATCAGGTTCTGATTCTAGCTCATCTGGCTCATCAGGTTCTGATTCATCTGAATCATCTGAAGAATCTGATGTTGTTTACACATATGTCTCAACTTATTATTCAACCGAATCTGTTTGGAACACTTATACCACTCAAGGTACAACTACTATTTCTTTAGGATGTTCTGGTATTTCATGTACTGCTTCAACCACTTCTTTAACTGTTACTGTTTCATCTTCTGATATTCCATTAAAGGCTATCGTTTCTACTTTCACCACTACAGGTGATAGTTCTGCGGCTGCAGCTGCAACCGGTAGTTCTGGTTCATCATCTGGCTCATCTGGTTCATCTGGTTCATCTGGCTCATCATCTGGCTCATCTGGTTCATCTGGTTCATCTGGCTCATCATCTGGCTCGTCTGGTTCATCTAGCTCATCCGGTTCATCGTCTGGCTCCTCTGGCTCCTCTGGTTCCGACTCTAGTTCTTCTGGTTCTGACTCTAGCTCATCTGGCTCATCAGGTTCTGATTCATCTGAATCATCTGAAGAATCTGATGTTGTTTACACATATGTCTCAACTTATTATTCAACCGAATCTGTTTGGAACACTTATACCACTCAAGGTACAACTACTATTTCTTTAGGATGTTCTGGTATTTCATGTACTGCTTCAACTACTTCTTTAACTGTTACTGTTTCATCTTCTGATATTCCAATAAAAGCTATTGTTTCTACTTTCACCTCCTCTTCAACTTCTACTGGTTCAGGTAATGCTGCTGCTACTACTGCTACTTCTGATTATGAACAAACTACCATTACATCAACTGCTGCTGCTGAAACTTCAACATCTATTTCTCATAAATGGGGTTTGGTTAGTATCAATGCTGGTAGTACAATTACATTAACTTGTTCATCTACAATATGTTCTTATTCTGGTGGTAGTGTTACAATTGCAGAAGAAAGTTTACCAGGTTTTGTTTCTGCTACTTCTACATCAGCTTATTCTTCTATTGGTATGTACTCAGCCGGTAAGAGTATCAGTGCTTCTGCATCATCATCAGCTGCTGCTAATTATGCTGTTAAGAAGATCAATGCTCATCCTTCCTCATCATATAGTTTAGCTTCTACTTCTCAATCAACTTCAGTTTACTGTACAGCATCTGCTTGTACTACTAAGACTTATGATTGTGTTGGTAATGTTTGTTCTGCAACTACCTCTGATGTCTCAACATTATCAGTTGATGCTAATTTGAAACATGCTGTTGAAACTCCAGATAACAGAAAGGCTGCTTCTACTGCTTCAATCTCTACTATTTCAGAAGGTCAAGGTTTAACATTAAATTTAAGATCATCAATATCCAGTGCTTTATTTGGTATTTTAGTTTCTGGTTTATTATTCTTTTAATATGAGATTATTTTAGTTTCTTTATTTTTTCTTGTTATTTTTTTAGGTCAATCTTTTAAAATTTAGTTTTGTTCTTTGTCTATTATGAATTTATGATATTTACTAAATATTGTTATCTTTACTTAAGTTTTGGTTTACTTTAGATATTTCTTTTTCTCTCTCCATTATTATTATTATTATTATTTCTCTTTATTTTCTAGATTATTTTCTTTTTATACTCTGTGACTCGATAGATTTTATACTTTTTTTTATATATATTTTTATTATTATTATTATTATTATCATTATCATTATTTTTTTAGTTACAGTTTTAATAAAACAATAGTATTGACCTTTTTTATAATATATCTTATATGCTATATAGCTGGCTTTTTATACATATTAAATATATTAGATATGGGATTATAAATATATTCATGTATAATTTAAACCACAACCATATATAGTAGTATGTAGTATGGTTTCATATATAGTTTTAACTCAATCTTTAAATTAATGGTATTGTATGCATGCATTACTTAAGATAAAATTGAAAATATAAATCATAAAATATATAAATGAATACATGTATAAGAAAGTAAGACATATTTTCAATTTGCATCTATTCAAAGTTTAAACCAATTAAACCATTTTATTCAATAACATAAATTATTCTTAGAAATGGTGATTAATACTGATTATATTTCAAATTTCAATTATAAATTCCATAATTCGATTCATAGTAAATATTTAAATTTATTTTTTAATTTGTGGTATTATAGTTCATGCAGTACGATTTTAATATAAGATGGATCATATACCTGTATCTTGGATAAAACTAATTGCATAATCTTCAATGAATTCAAATTTAAAATTTCAAATTAAAGTATTAATTACATGTATAATTTATATTTCAAAAATAGTATCATTGATCAAATATCATCAAGCATTATCAATATTTATTCAAGTTGATTTTACTTTCAAAATTTCAAAAATCAAGCAAATTATCAAGATGTGTTATATGTAATATAAGTATAAGTTAAATATATGATTATATTAATCTAAATATGAATTTAATTATAATGAATCAAATTGAATTGGGAATTGAATTGAGTATAATATTAATTTTCTTTAAATTATCCTATCCAATTAAGAACTTACTTCAACTAAAAGAAAGAAAGCATCTCTTGGTTACCATAATGATATTCCAACTTTTGTAAATAAAGAAGATCAATGAAAATGAAAATTATTTTGAAATATTAATATCACAATTTTGTTGAAAATTAACCATGCAAACCACATATTGCAGGCTATAATTAATGATATAATGAATCCGTAATTAATGTATGTAACAAGTTGCAGTCATTGATAAAAATAGAAACACCAATTAATAATTTCATAGTTTAATTAATTAATTAACGTATATATCGTACAGTTTTAAAATAAAATAAAATAGGTTAAATTGTTAGTTTACTGTTCTTCAATTCTAATTTTAAAGCACTGACATCGGTGCACCAGAGCGATATTCCGATAGAATCCGAACTGATTTCTTCAACTTCAACCCTAGGCTACATTTCATTACATATCCCTCCTTCCAACATCCCATTAATCTGGTGGTATAATCATAATCAGGGCATTATAATCACTTCTATTTATCCAATCATCTAGCAAGATTTCTGCCCACTGGGAAATCCCAACCAATATTAGAGAAAAACCTATCCGAAAACGAGCCACCTGAACCTTTAACTAATTTGAAAAATCAACAAATCAACAAACTCATCCAAAAAGACTAAAATAAACAACTTTCATTCCTTTTTTGCTCTAATTCTTATCTAAATTTGTCAATTTTGTTTTCGTCGTGATCTCATCCCTTAGTTATTTTTAGACTTCCATCAATATCACCATATGTATTCTAATATTATCTAGTATTATCTAGCAAGTTCTCCTTTAAATATATCAGGGCGTATACCACAACATGTACATGTACATACGGTAAACCCCTGTGCTAAACTGGGATTTTGAAAACTAGAATTGGTATATAAATACACATCATTTCCACTTTATATTGAACCCTTCTGATCTATAAGCCTCCTCTTGATGTAGTTCATATTACACTGACATTCGTTTTTCAAATATATTAATATGATTTTATCCAATTTATTATTTGCTTTATCTGCTGCTCTAGTTTCAGAAGCTGCAGCTTTATACTCAAATGATACAAATCCAACAACTTCTCTCGTTTCATCATCAGGTTCAGTCTATTTAACTACTACTGTTATCGATTCAGTTACTGAAACTTTAACTTGTACTGAAACCATTTGCTCTTGTAGTGCTTTTGTTACTACTTTATCTTCTTCATCTATTCCAACTACTACTTTTTCATCAGGTAAACCAGTTATTACTTCCACTTCATCTGGTGCTCAAGAATGGCAAGCTGTTACTGTTATTGGTACTGAAACTGTTACTTTAACTTGTGAAATCGATACATGTTCATGTGCTTCTCCATCAACTACTATTATTGTTCCAACAAGTAAAATACCTGCTTTTGTCACTGTTCCTACTGGTACAACTATTGTTGCTTCAGGTGGTGCTTCAGCTATTACTACTGTTCCTTCATCACCTTCTGAATGGTATACTACAACCAATATCTATTCTGAAGTTGTGACTTTAACCTGTACTGAAACAATATGTTCTTGTAGTGCTATTACTACAACAGTTCCACAATCTGTTGTTCCAACAACTTCATTTACTACTCAAGGTTCTGGTTATATTGTTACAACAAGTGTTCCTTGCTCATGGACATATACTGTTGAGATCAGTTCAGTCACTGAAACTTTAAGTTGCTCAGAAACTGTTTGTTCTTGTAGTTCCATCACTACTACAGTTCCACAATCCATTGTTCCAACTACTGCACCATCAACATCATCAATTGAAACAACTGTTATTACTTCTGTTTATACTCCAAGTAGCTGGGAATGTACTACTGAAATAAGTTCAACCACAGAAATTCTAACATGCTCTAAGAATATTTGCTCCCATGAATCAATTACCACAACAGTTCCATCATCTATCATTCCAACAGTTCCAACTACCGTCATAATAACTTCAACTACCCCTGCTGTTAGTACTCCAGGTACTACCGTTGTTTCAACTACTCCTACTACTAGTGCTACTGTTACTCCTATTACACCAGCTTCAGGTACAGTTATTATTTCATGTTCTGAAGGTGAATGTTCAACATCTCAACCTCCATTACCATCAACATCAGAAAGTGGTACTGTTGAAGTTACATATCAAGCTACCATCTCAATTTCATGTTCAAAGACCCAATGCGCATCAGCTACATTTACTCCACAAATCGCATCATCATCAGTTGTTAAAACTTCAACACCTTCTGCAGCTTCTACTTTATCAGGTTTTGGTAACATTTTAGAACCTAATTTATATTCCACTGGATTATTTGGAATGTTATTCTCTTATTTTGTTTTATTTTTATAGTCCTAAAGTTATAGGCTTTTTAATTATTAATTTTTTTTTGTTTCATTTTAATTTTAATTTAATTTGTTGTTTCTGCTTATTCATTACTACTATTCATTCATTTTTTTTTTTCTTTTATTCTATTTTCTAAAACATATTTACTTGATATATAGATCATGTGAATCTTCTCTTGCTATTTTTTTTCATTTTAAAATTTCAATTACTGATAATTTAATTGATTTATTTATTTATTTTTGTTTTTGTTTCTGCATATATTATCATCATTGATTGAAAACTTATTTTCATTTTTTCAATCATATTTATTTTTAGTTTGTATAATATGAGTATTGATTTCGATACTTGGATTTAATTTAATTCTATGGATTTTTAAGGATACATGTACATGTAATTTGGTTATTTGGATAATTGTAGAAATAGCGTGCCGCACACAAAAAAAAAATTATAAAAAAATTAAAATATTTTATAAAGAGTGTTATTAACTTATTAGTTATTCTTCATTTTATTTTATCAAACAAAAAGAAAAACAAAAAGAAAATATATAATGACAGAACAAGAAGAACAAATAGATGATGTTCTAATATTTAATGAACGACCAGAACAAGATGAATTAGATTATGAATTTAGAATAATATTAATACAACAAATATTTAATCAAATTAATAAAGATCAAACAGATTTATCAATTGATCAATCCCAAATGAACGAAAGAATCTTAAGTGGTATCAGTAGTTTTACATCAATCAATGCATTTTTTGATAAATTTGATGAAGAAATATCATATCCAAATGAAGGGCATATTAAATATGATCTAGGATCAGATGGTGTTATTGTTATTGTTGTGGAGACTGAGATATTGAAAGATCTGGTGTTGAAGTTTGTTGATGAATATTTAGAGACATTGAGCAAACAAGAACAGGAGAATGAAGAAGAAATTGAAGAAATTGAAGAAAGTCCTAGTGTTAAGAAACAAAAAACAGTCAAATAGAAATAGTTGTATAGTCTGTGTAGCGTGCGTGTGTTCGAATCCCGCAGTGGCCGGTTTTATTTGTTTTTCTGAATTTTGTTTTCGCTTAAAAAAAGTTAAAATTTTTTAGTAGAGCAGTAGTTAAAACTGATTTATCTGGCCTGTTTGGGCTGTTTCCCTTTTTCACACAACACTAAAGTCTGTATCAATCCACATTCAATTACTGTCATGAACGTTCAGGCACTACATGAGTACTTCCTAGGTACTGTCCAAGCAGACCAGTCTATTAGACAACAGGCGGAATTACATCTACAAAATGCAAGTCATTTAGTTGGATTCTTAGGTGCTTGTTTGGATATTTTAGAAAGTGATGGTGTTAATCCTGTTGTTAAAAAAGCTTGTTCTATTTATTTTAAAAATAAAATTGAAAAATATTGGAGATTACATTCTGATGAAGAAAATTGTATTGATCCTGATGAAAAACCAATTATAAGAGAAAGAATTATTCCAGTTATTGTTAAATTAAATGATAGAACTTTAAGAAATCAATTAATTCCTGTTTTATCTTTATTGATTGCTTATGATTATCCTAAAAGTTGGACTAATTATTTAGATATTACTGTTTCTTTATTTCAAGATATGAATAATATGCAAAATTTATATACTGGTGTATTATGTTTTTCTGAATTAGCTAGAAGTTTTAGATGGCAATCAAATGAAAAAAGATCTGATTCTTTAGATCCAATAATTACTCAATATTTCCCAAGTTTATTAGAAATTGCAAAACAAATTGTTAATAGTAATGATGATAGTTTTGATGGTGGTGATATTTTAAAAATGATTATTAAAACTTTTAAATTTGTTACTTATTCAGATTTACCAATACCATTACAAGATAAAGATATTATGTTACAATGGATTACATTACATGTTGAAGTTATGAATATGAAATTACCAAATAATATAATGGAATTAGATGAAGATGATAGAACTTTATCTTCATGGGTTAAATCACAAAAATGGTCATATGCAAATGTTCAAAGAATTTTTTCAAGATATGGTTCAAGATCATTAACTGGTAGATTTGATTATCCTGAATTTAGACAATTATTTGTTTCAACTTTTATACCTGAATTATTAAGTGTATTCTTTAAGAAAACTCAATCATGGAGACGTAATGAAGTTTGGTTAAGTAAAGCATCATTATATCATTTAATTTCATTTTTAGAACAATGTTCAACAGTTAAACAAACATGGACATTAATTAAACCTTATATTAACTATATGATTAGTGAAATTTGTTTTCCTGCATTAATTCAAACTGATGATCATTTAGAAATGTTTGAAGATGATCCTCATGAATATATTCATATGATTTTAGATGTTTATGATGAAACAAATTCACCAGAAATGGCTGTTATTTCATTATTATTTACATTATCTGAAAAAAGAACAAAATCAACAATTGAACCAATTTTACAATTTTCTTATGGGAAATTATCATCATTTGTTAATCAAGATGAAACATTATTGATTGCAAAAGAAAAAGAATCAATTTTTAGAATAATTGGTTCAATTGCAAATAAATTAATTTCTGATCAATCACCATTTAAATCACAAATGGAACAATTTTTATCAACATTTATTTTACCTGAATTTAAATCAAAATTTGCATTTGTTAGAGCTAGAACATGTGAAACATTAAGTAAATTTGATGCATTAGAATTAACAAATGAAGAAAATATGAGTTTATTATATCATGGTGTCTTAGAATGTTTTAATGATGTTAATAATTTACCAGTTCAATTAGAAGGTGCATTAGCAATTCAAGCATTTATTGAAACTCCACAATTTAAAGAAGTTTTAGGTCAAATAATTTTACCAACAATGGAAAAATTGTTAGAATTATCAAATAAGGTTGATAGTGATGCAGTTTCTGCTGTTATTCAAGAATGTATTGAAACATATTCAACACAATTACAACCATTTGCAGTTAATTTAATGAGTAAATTAAGTGAACAATTAATGAGACTATTAAGTGAAATTTATGATGCTTCAATAATTGATGTTGATAGTTATGATGAAGATAATTCAAATGAAATTAGTGATAAAACTACTGCTGCATTAGGTATATTTAATACATTAATTACAATTTTATTATATTTTGAAAATTCAACAGAAATTGTTACACAATTAGAAGTTTGTTATTTACCAATTATTGAATTTGTATTAGTTAAAAGAATTGATGATTTTTATACTGAAGTTTTTGAATTAATTGAAAATACAACATTTTTAACAAGAACAGTTTCAAATTCATTATGGAAGATTTTTGAAGTTATAATGATTCAATTAATTGAAGATCCAGATGTTTTAACAATGTTTGATGAAATTTTACCAGCATTAAAAAATTATTTAATTTATGGTAATGAAACAATTAGATCAAATAAAAATTATCAAATTTCAATTTTAACATTTATTAATAAATTTTTTGAAATTGAACAAAATCAAGAAGAATTAGAAGAAGATATTACAATTAAAGATATTTATTTTATTTGTGATTTAACAACTAATTTTATATTGTCATTAAATGCAGAAATTTTAACAGAGGATGTATCAAATTCATTAATTTTAACTATGGTTAGATTAAATAATAGATATTCTAATGAATTGACTAAAAAGAAACAATTGATTCAATTTAAAATTTCAATTTTAAATGTTACATTAGCAATATTAATTATAAATCCAATTTTATTCTTTAAAGGATTAAATCAATGTAATGAATTAGAAAATTTCTTAAAATTATGGTTAGATATTTCAATTAATTTAAAGAAAGTATTTGAATTAAAATTATCAATTTTAGGATATTTATCAATTATTAATATTGATTTAAATACAATTAAAGAATTAAATTTAATTGATTTATTAAAACATATTGGATCAAAATTAAGTATATTATTTAATGAATTACCAAGAGCAATTAAAACATTAGAAATGCAAAGAGAAGATTATGATCCAACTAAATTAAATGATTTAGAAGGATTATTTAATAATACTAATACTGATAATAATAATAGATTTATAAATGATGATGATGAAGATGATGATAGAAATATTGCAAGTAATGATTTCATTCAATTTGTAAATCAAGAAACAAATGAAATTAATGAAGAAGAATTTGAAGATATTATGTTTGGTAGAGGTGGTAGTGGACGTAATGGTATGTTTGATGAAATTGATTATGATGAAAATGCATTCGCTAATACTACATTAGATAATATTAATGTTTTTAAAGGATTTAAAGATACATTTGATTCAATTCAAGTTAATGAACCTGAAAAATATCATTTGATTACTGAAGGATTAAGTAATGAAGAACAAGAAGTATTATCTAATATCATGACTATTGCTTCTAATGCCACTGATAATCCATAATTTATTTATCGTCTAGTTTACTGTTCAATTTAATGTATACACTTAATTTTTAATTTAATTTAATTTATTCCATATTTCATATTTCATAAATTCATAAATATGGCTCGGGTTTAACGACGGGAAGCTCGGAAGAAAGTATGCTACAGCCGCTTATTTGCGAGCTGGGACATTCGATAAAGACCCCATTTGTGGTTTATATCATTGGGTGTTTCCTGTTTTTTTGTTGGGGTTGATCAATTGTTAGTAACACTGATTCAAACCTTACAATCAATCCAAGATGGCAAAATCAACAGTTAAATCCAATCTAATTAAATTATTTGGTGTTATTTATTATTCAACTCCTTTTTATTTGTTAACTTCAACTGAAGCAATTTTCACTTATTTGATATTGATCCTAATGTCTGTTTTCATCTTTAGTTTTATTTTCAACTATGTTTTACCAATTGTGACTTTATTAGTTGATTCAATTGATTTAGATGGTATTGTTGATGGTTTTAATGTAAATAAATTGGTTTAATCATGTTAAACCATGTTCATTTTGCTGTTGCTTTTTTGTTCTTAGAAATACTAAAAGTTATTCATTTATTCTCTTATGTCTTGTCCTTATGCTATTCTAGAAATACGTATACAAATATTCACCTTTTTAATTATGCTACCATTTTTATATGTCTATGTCTATTTTTCCTACTACTCTTTTTTAATCATTATCAATTTATGAATTTGCTTTAATCTAATTTAATTTTCTTCTATAATTCGTTGCTATTTCTATACTTTTATACTTATACTCAAATCATACTTAATACATAATTTAATTTAAATTTTATTTTTTTTATTTTTTTTATTTTTTTTATTTTTTTTATTTTTACGTAAGCGAGAATTAATTTTATTTTTTTTTGAAAAAAGTGGAGAGAAATTCAAAGAAAGTAAGAAACTACTCTTTTTTGATTTTAAAATAACAAACCAAAATAATGGGTAATTCATCATCAAAACAAGTTCGTAAATTGAATAAATCATTAAATTCAATACCGAAACTAGATCCAATAAAAAATGAAATAAAACAAAACATAAAAACAAAAACAAAAACAAAAATTGAAAATAATAATCAAATTTATACAGATAGACCATCATTAAATGAAGATATGAATTTTGGTGTTGGTGAAGTTTCAAAAACAAGTGAATCTTTCATAAATAAAATCAAAGATATTAGAATAAATGATGATTTGAATCAAGTTAAATATAATCCAAATCATGAATCATTAGATCTATTGAATAATAGATTAAAATCAGAAAATGAAAATAAATCAAATTATTTAAATTCTAATGAATTAACAAATTTAATAAATTCATTTAAATTGAAAAATTCAGAAGAAGTTAAAGATAAGAACTCAATTATATTGAAAGAATTAGTTGATTCTGGTTTTATTAATTTACCATCTTATAAAGTTTCAATCAATTCAACTGCTTTAAATCAATCACCAATTAAAGAAATTGATGAAGATTCAATTAATTCAAAAAATAATAGAATTAAAATTGTTAAAAATGATTTAAATGAAACTAGTAATGATGATTTATTGAAAGATTATAATGAATTGGAACAGATTGTTAAAAATGATGTTAAAGTTCAACATGATAAATCTGATTCAAAAGATAAAAAGAAAATTCAAAAAGGTCATGATTTAAAAATATTCTTGTAATTACATTTAATTTAATTTAATTTCTATTTATTTTATACATGTATATAATATACAATTCAGTTCAGTTAAGTTCAATTCAGTTCAATTGAATGAAAATTAACAGTAGTTAAATCATTAAACCATTCATCAATTCTATTAATTGGTATAACTTCATTTTGTTTAATTTCAAATAAATATTTATTAATCTTAATATAACTCAAATTATTCAAACTTGATTCAATTAATTTTTCAGGAAAATGTTTAATTCTTAGCCAATCATCAAATATACCTGGATAAAAATTACCCAATCCCCAATGATTATCAATCGAATTTGAATTTAAAATCCAAATTGAGTTTAAATTTGGATAATTATTAAATAATTTTGAATTTAATTCAATTAAATCATTAAAATTTTCAATTCCAATTCTTAATGATTTTAGTAATGGGAATTTTAAATTAATTAATTTAGTTAATTGAATTTTATTTAAATTTATATTTTTTTCAATATGTCTTTCTTCAAATTTAATTTCAATTGATAATTTAATTAAACTTTCTGATTGATTGTTAATACAATTTATATATTGATCAATTATCGAATTTAAATTTTCAATTCCAAGTTTCATATAATTACATCTAAATATAATATCCAATTCAATTAATTGATTTTTATTTAATTTATTGATAAATATTTGAGTTGAATCAATGAAAACTTGCCTTATATTTAATTTTAATTTTTTTAAATTAGTTAGATTATCATTATCTTTGATTAGATTAATTAATAAACTATTATTATAATCAAATGTTGAATTAACTTCATTAATTTGATTTAATTCTAAATATTCTAAATTAGTTAAATCGATATTTTCTAAAGAATTTTTAAATAAATTTAAATTTGATAAACTTAATTGCCTTAAATTATAAAAATCATTTAAATAATTCAGTTTAATTGGTTGTAGATCATCAATCAAATCATCTAGTTGAATTGGTTTATATTTTTTATAAATTTTTAAATCTTTAGTTATCTGAAAATCAATTAATTTACTTAATTCATTTTTTTCAAATTCATCATTAATTGGACCAATATTTAATGATTTTAATTTCAATTGTTCATCTGTTGTATTTAATTGTTTTAATTTATTTAAACTATCTAATCTAATTGATAAATTGGTTAATTTAGTATTATTCAGTGATAAATTCATTTTAATTAATTTAAAATTAACAATTTTAAAATTTAATATAATTAATTCAATTAAATTTTTAAATTTAAATAGATTTAAAATTAAATTATTTTCAAATTTAATAAATTCTAATGGTAAATTAATAATTTTAATTGATTTAACAAATTTTAAATTATTATTATCATTGTTAAAAAATTGATTAATTTTATTTTTCTTTGTTATATATGTACCTTCAATATCATTAAATTCTTTTTCAAATCTTTTAAATTTTGAATTAATTATAATTTTATTAAATAATTTAAATTTAATTAATTTATTTAATTTCTTACAAACTAATGATAAATCAATCAAATCAATTTGATTTAAATTTGATAATATATTGATTATAATTTCATCTGGTAATTTCAGTATCATAATGTAATCATTAGTATTGCATTGTATTAAATTGTTTGATTCTTGAATTCTTGAATCTGATTTGTTGATTTGAGTGAACCTCAAATGTTGATTTTAATTTTGATTTTTCTCAATTTCAACAACACATCAACTTTTAAAGCAATAAATCAAACCATCTACAACTACTTAATAACCTCATATAATAATAATATAACTTCTATCATAATAACAATGTCACAATTAGACCTGCTGGATATACAAAAACAACTAAATAAAAACTCAGAAATTGAAACAATATCAACAATTTCAGATAATGATTATTATAATGATAATGAATTAGATGATTTAGAAGATTCAATCAATTTTTCAACTGAATTAACAAGAGAATCATTTCAATTGAATAGTTTCATAACACCAACTGAATTCTTATTAAAACATTATAAGTTTTGGTCATTAGATGATTTAATCAATTCATTAAAAAATTTATTAGTTGAAATTGATAATGAATTGATTGAATTAGTTAATTTTAATTATTTGAATTTTATTAAGTTAGGTAATTCAATTGATGGATCATTTGATTTGATTCATAATTTAAAAGTTGATTTGAATTATTATATTACAAGTTTAAATAAAAATAATGAATTAAAAATAAATAAAGATTTAGTTAAAATAAATAATTTAATTGAATTTAAATTAAATTTATTAAATTATAAAAAATTAATTAAATTAATCATATCATTAAATCAACAAGTTGATAATTTTACAAAAAATTGTGAAAATTTGAATTTAAATATAAATGAAATTAATTTAAATAAATTAAAAGAATTATTAAGTATTTATCTAAATATTTTAAAAAATTATCAATTTTTAATTTTAAAATTCAAAGATTTAAATTTAACAAAGTTTGAAAATTTAATTAATTTAGTTAAGAAATTTAATTATTTAAAATTAGAATTTAAATCAATATTAAATGAATATTTGAATAATAATTTAGATAATTTATCAACAAATGAAAAATTTGAATTATTAAAAATGAATTCAATTCTATAACCTATACCCAAAAAAATATATAATATATAATTAATTTTATAATAATAAAATAAATATTAAAAGAAAAATGTACACTATATTTTATCTCTTTTATGTGTAGCATTCTTTGAAAAAAAAATTTAGAAACGAAAGTAAGAACAAAGTCAAATGGGAATATAAAAGAACAAAACAAGACAAAACAAGATGAACAAAATACAAAAGTAAAAAGTAATAAAGAGCAAAACAAAAAGTTAAGTAAAATAAAATAAAATAAATATAAGAAAAACAAAAGCAAACCTGTTACCTAAAATAAATAAAAATAAATAAAAAATAAAAAATAAAAATAAATTGTAATTTACACTTCAATGTTTTCATAAACGAATTTTTGTACATCCACCCAAATTTTTTGTTTTAAATCATCATTGATTTCAAACTTATCTTTGATTAAAACTTTTTTATATAAATCATCATTGAAATTATTATGATTTTTATTAATACCAAATGATTTTTTTTGAGTTGATTTTTCTAATTTATTAATTCTAGTTTTAAATTCAATTCTACATTGATTTTCAATACCTAAATTTAATAAATAATTTTCAATTATATTTCTCCATTCACATTTATCAAAATAATCGTATTGATGATTTAATAAATTAAACTCATTAAATACATCATTTTTTAAATCATAAGTTGAAATTAATAATTCCTTATGCCTTATTCTTGCTTGTTGAACTATATATGAAGCAGTATTAAATTTAAATAAATAATCAAATTTAGATTCTCTATAAATATCTGAATTTGCAAGACATTCAACATATTGTAAATCAGTTGATTCTATTGGTAAAACTTGAATTTGAAATTTTAAATTTGGATAAGGAGATATAATTTCAGGTATACAATTATTCCATTCTAATTTTGATGATTCATAAATTAATAAGGATCTAATATCATTAATTTCCCAATTTTTTAAATTTCTTCTTGTAAATCTAGGTCTATTATTTGAAAATCTTGGAACATCTAATTCAGGTGAATAATAATCAGTAAAATCTTTTGGTAATGCATCATTTAATACTAATTTAAGTGTATTACCTGTATCTGTACCTGTATTTGAACTATTAAAATAAGTTGTTGATATTGTTGTTGATGGGACAGTTGTATTTGTATAAATTGCGGATAATTGATTTGAGAAAATTGAAGATTCAAAAGTAGAAGAAGTGTTTAATCTATTCAAGTTATTATTACTTAAAATTGTCATGTTTGAAGTGTTAATTGAATGCCCGCTGTGATCTGAGCTTATTGAAGAAACGTCAGATAGTGACAAAGAATCATTTGAAGAAACAGTAATTGTTTTTCTTAAAGGTGAAGATCCATGAGTTAAATGTGATTGCTGTTGAGCCTGTATTTGTTGTAATTGTAAAGAACTTCTTTGTGAAACATTATTATTATTAGTAGTACTATTATTATGTTTGAATATTGTTGAACCATGATTAGAGACATTCTTTTTATATTTCTTTAGCTTTTTAAATCTCGTATCGTCGGGTTTAATTTGTTGAATATGCTTATTAATATCTTCACGGGCCTTTAATTGAAACTCTTTTGGAGTATTATAATTCTCCTCACCATTAGCTTGAAAGAATCTATAGCCAAACATTGTTTAAAAATTGGTCCGATATAAAAAAGGGGAGTTTTGGTTTTTGAATTTGATTTATTTTAATTTTCCTATAAATTTGAATTTATGTGGTGATTTTTAATATAGGTTTTGAGAGCGTTGACTCGTTGATGAGCAGTAGGGAGTGTCGGGCAGGAAAAAGTGACGATGTAGTAGTAAAGTGAAGAATAGATGATCCCGAGTATAAAGAGGAAGGTTGTAGTTATTGATGAAGGGTTTTGATGGGAGAAAGGGAGTCAAACTAGGAAATGGGTCAAAATGTTTTTTTTGAGAAAACAGTGGTGCGCCACAGTCCTGGAAAACGGTGTGGCTGGGACGCTTTGCCACAGTTGAACGGCTCGACGGCGCCGACGTTATTTTTTTATTTTTTTATTTTTTTATTTATTTTCTATTTTTTTATTTTTTTATTTTTAATTTAATTACAATTTAATTGATTCAATTCCTAGATTTTAGTTAATTAAATATATCAAACTCATCAAATTTATCAATCAATTAAGTCATGTCAGGAATATCTTCAAACTGGAAAAGACTCCAGAAAAAATCTTCAAAGAAAGTTTCTAAGAAACCATCTATAATAAAACAATCAATCCCAACTACTATAATAAAAAAAGATAAATTTATATCAAATAGACAAAAAGAGATTGGTAAATATTTAGCAATAGATTGTGAGTTTGTTGGTGTTGGTCCAGATGGTTTGGCTTCTGAATTAGCTAGAGTTTCAATTGTGAATTACTATGGTCATACAGTTTATGATAAATTTGTTAAACCAACAGAAAAAGTGACAGATTGGAGAACTTGGGTTTCTGGTGTTACTTCAAAAGATATGAAAGATGCAATTACTTTCAAAGAAGCTCAAACTTATGTTTCTGATTTAATTAAAGGTAAAGTATTGGTTGGTCATGCAATTGATCATGATTTAGATTCTTTGTTTTTATCTCATCCAAAAACAATGATTAGAGATACTGCAAAACATCTTCCATTCAGAAAACAATATGCTGCTGGTAAAACACCTTCTTTGAAAAAATTATCAAATGAAATACTTAAATTGGATATTCAAGGTGGACAGCATTCTTCAGTTGAAGATGCTAAAGCAACGATGCTGATTTATAAAAGTGATAAACAAGAATTCGAAAGATTACATGAACTTAAATTTAATAAAGGATCAAAATAAATTTAAATAATCTACATGTAAATTCTCTCAGAATTGATCTTGGTACTAGTGCTTCAAGAACTTAAAGTGTTAATGAAGAACCGTTTGTATATTTAGTGCAGTCTTCTTAATATTAAACTGTTCTTCCTAAAGTAATGATTGGTGAACACTGAACAGTAATAATAAGCGTTAGATATAAGATAAAACAAATCATATATTATTAAAGTACATCAAATAGAAAAAGAATAAAAATAAAAATAAAAATAAAAAGGTTATAAAACAAGAAATAAAAAAGAATAATAACTGTATACAGTGTATAGTTAGTTTATATAAAAAAAAAATATTAAAAAAATGTTAAAAATTGAAAAAGAAAACTCAGTAAAACAAAAAATGTAAAAAAGGCACGTAAAAAAGCAAAATTAAACAAAGCAAAGTTAAACAAAATTAAAAAAAAAAAAGACAAACAAACAAAGCAAGAGAATAAGAAAAAATAAATCCTTAAAAATAATGAAAGCATAGTAAACAAATTTGAAAAGTAGTAAAATGATAATAAAATTGGAAATGCGAATGAACAATTAAAGGCAGTAATAGATAATAATGAAAGATAAGAAACGAAATCAAAAATCATCTTCAGTGTATATTGATTTAATCCTTTCTAAAATCTTTTTCAAGTAAGTAATTTTAGCTAAACCACTACTAGCTAATTGTGATTTATGAACTGTAGGTCCAACTGAATCAGAATTAGTAAACTCGTATGTTAAAATACCTTCCATTTGAGCTTCTCTTAATTTATCTAACATATTAGCTTCAAGTTTTTCTTTCATTCTAGATTCGATTGATAAAGCAGATTCAGTCATTAAATCCAAAATAATATGTAATAATTGTGGTGTTGAAGCATTTGCTAAAATTTCATTCATTGGTTTAGCTAACAATGCATAGAAACTCCAAGCTAACTCTCTATTATAACGATAAATTTCACTAAATAAAACTAAAACTCTTGAAGCAGCTTGATCATTAGATTTTTGGGAGACAAAAAATTGGCAAAACATATAACAACAAGCTAAATGATCACCATCATTTGAATCGAAAAAATCAACTAAAATTTTTGGAACCGATATTTTTGCTTTTGTTCTAACATATTCTAAGTTAGTTAAACCTGTTTCTCTTAATGTTGACATCATATCATTATCACTTGAAGCAGTTGCATAAATGAAAAATAAATAACATCCTAAATTAGAATTAAATGGTTCATTCTTTGTTTTCATAAATTTAACTGATTCTTCATATCTAATTTTTAAAATTGATTTCATAGCATCAAAACAAACTTGTCTAGTAAATGGAATTTCAATACCTTTAGCTAACATAATTAAAATCATAACATCGAAATTTTCTTTAGTCATGTTGAATCCAACTAATTTTTCATATTCTTCATCAAGACCACCAAAAATATGTTTAGATTTAAATAAATAATCAAGTAATGGAATATCTTTATCTTCTAAATATTTAGCAGCTTTTTTCAATGTTGCAACCATTGTTAAAACCCCATATCTATAAAATGTTAAATGATCTAATAATGCTAATCCAGTAGAGTAGAAAAAGAAATGACAAACAAATGGAGAATCTTCAGGTAAACCTTCACACATTTTACTCATTGCATGGAAACCACAAACACAAGTTGATAAATATCTATCACTATGAACACCTTGATCGTATTCTGAATACATATCAATAACAAATTCTAAAAATTTGTAAACTAAATGATTATTAACACCATTTATTGATAGATTACCTAAAACTGTCAGAGCACGTCCTTGTAATTTTGAGTTACGATCAAATGCAATTTTTAAACAATATGAATTCCATTTAATACTATGAACTTCCCAATCTGGTGAACAAATTTCTAAAAATTCAGTTAAAATTTCAATTAATGTGGCAACTGAATTTGATTTACTAACCATATCAGCACCTAATAAATCTAATGGTCTTAATGTATCATTTCTAGTTAAACCAAATAACATTCTAAATCTAGCACCATTGAATAATTCAATTTTGTTTTTAATATATGAACGTTGACGAATCGTTAAAGTATCTTTTGATAAAAATGTATGAAATGTTCTAATTAATAATTTCATTAATGAATTTCTAAAATCTAATGGTCCATCATCCATATAAATTGAAACTAAATAAAAAATATCACTAATATGCTTTTCAACAAATAAAACTGAATCAAACACTAAATATGATAAAAATCTTGTTAAAATTGATGTTTCAACCCATCTTGTATGTTGTTCAATTTCAGTTTCATCATATGGAATTTTAAAACTTCTTTCACGTAATTTTCTAACTAAAGCAGCACAAACTTCAACAGTTGGAGTCATTGGCCAATATCTTGTAATTTCATCCCAATCATGACCTTCAGCTTCATGATCAATTGCAGCTGCAATGATTTCATCTAAAATTATATCAACTAATCTATCATCTAATGATAATTTAGTCCAAATATATAATGTGAAAGCTCTAGTTGTATTCTTAGATTTTCTACTTGTTCTAACAAACTTCTTAATTATTTCTCTTGTTCTTTGAGGACCTGTAACTGGATCAGCCAAAAACACATAAGGGTAAATGTTTTTAACCCAAGGTGAAGCATGAATAATAACTGAAGTCTGATCAACTTTATCAACATGATCAATTGCGGTGAAAAATCCACGTAAGAAATCATAAGTAGCATTTGGGAAATTTCTAGCTAAATCTGCAGAAAGTGAAGTAATATATTCAAAATTACCATAAGGGAAATCAACACCTTCAACAGCTTCAATTTTTTTACCACCAGATATATTTAATAATTCAGAAGTTGAAGCTAATAATGAATATGAAGCATTTCTAACATCATCATCAGTAGACAGTAAACCAGACATGGTAATATTTAATAATTGACCAATAAATGAATAAATTGCAACCTCTTCTTCAGGATCATCCAAATCATTAATTAAATCAGTATTTCTAGCTCTTGCAAAATATAATGTTCTTAAAATCTCAATTTTTTTAGGAGAAACAAAAATTAATCTTGTATTAGATTTAGAATCAACCATTGAAATTTCATTTGCAACACCTGTATGAGTTGATGAAGTTAATTCATCTAAATCTTCAATCTTATATGAATCCATTAAATTAACCATTCTCATCTTATTATAAATTTTTAATCTTTGAGATTGAGAAATATAAATCTGTAAAAATTTATTACCAACTTTTAATTTAACAGGCAAAAATCTTCTTAGTTGTTCTTGATATAGTTTAACATCATGAAATGTAACTCTTGAATCTTTAGATAAACTATTATTAATATTTAATAAACCACTTTTAGCAATTGTTTTTGAATCATCATTTGAATTTAAGAAAACCACTTCTCTAGATTTACTTTTATCCAGCTCTTGTGAATAACGTCTATGTTGTCTAATTAAATTCCATAAAATTGGTGATAAATTGTAATAATAAACTCTAATCATATTTTGTTGAACTTTATTTGAAACTAATAAATCCCATTGAGCTAATGTTCCCAAAAAACATTGTTCATCTCTAAACCCAGTACAATCGATAAACAGAGCAAATGAATTTTCCCAATGTTTACTCAAAACTTGAAAAACTTGATATAAAATTAATTCACACGACATTCCTGGTTCAGCTTCATTATATAACATATTAATTAATGGTACACCATCTTTAGTAACTGATTCAGAAACAATTTGTTTAGCATCTTGATCTTTTAATGCAATTTTAGACATGAAATTATATAATAAAATACCCTTTTCAGATTTATCATTTTTAATAGCTTCAGGAATTTGATAAGCTTTCAGTCTATTTGGTAAGCCCATTGCAGCCAGATTATCATCTTGTTCTCTAATTAATAAAAACTTTTCATCTAATTGTAAATCATATAATGAAGAAGGTTGAGAAAATGTTTGTCTAATTTTCAGCCAATTATCATAAAAGAAGGCATGGAAATAAGCATAGCCAGCATTATAATTTCTTAATTCATCATCAACTTCAAAATTAACAACTAATTCACTAGCTTCAGGAGTATTTTCAACATTAATAACTTCAATCATAAATTTATTAATTCTAATTTTCAATTCTTCTAATTCATTAATTTTAGATTGTAATAAAACTGATTTACCAGTTGCAACAGATTCATTAGCCATTGTTTGTAAAATTCTAGCAATTTGCATCAATGATTTTTTAAATGGAACTGATTGCAGTTTAACGATACAAGATCTCTCAGGTGAAACAATTGCAGGATTATATAATCTTAAAAACAAGAAAGCACCTAAAGCAGCAAATTTAGATTCAGGAAAATTAATAGCAGTAGTTTGAAAAATAGTTTTTGAAATAGCCCTTAAACCAAATGGCATAATACTAACTGAACTACAAATTGCATCAATAATTTTATTTAAATATTTCATAAATAGTGAAACATGCTTATCATTTTCTTCATCAGATCTATCATTAACATGATGTAAATCAAAAAACTCTTCTTTCTCGATCAGTTCAGTTAAAACTGGTTTCAAAACTTCAATTAAATAATTTTTAGCTTCATCATTTGAGTATAATGCAACCATTCTAGTAGCAACTGTATTTGATCTTAAAATTTCAACTGAATCAGTAGTACCTAAAATATCAGCTTTTAATAACATTAATAAAATTGATAATTCTTTACGTGAATCCTCAGTCATAGTTAATAAAGCATTAGCAAAAGAGTCAACATCAGAAGTTGGACAAGCTGAAGTAGCTGCTAGCATTAAAGCAGGATTATTAGCAAAAACATTCATAAATGCATGATAATGAGTTAATTTTTCTTCATCTTCAACAACGTTCATTTTACGATGAATATGTTCAACTAATTTAGAAAAAACTTTAATAAATGAAACTCTAATTAAAGCATCTTCATGATAACCTAAAGGTAAATAATATTTCAGACCAGCTTCGGGATTTGCATTTAATAAATTAATTAAAGCTTGAATAATATTTTTAACTATTGTTGAAGAACGATGTTGTAGAGTTAAATTATGAGCATCATCATTATCATTAAAACCATTTAATTTTTCTAAAATTCTAACAAATAAAGTAAAATAATTAGAGAAAACAACACCAGTTGCTAATAATTGTTCTTTTTTATGAGTTGAATTATGGTATGGAGTATCTAATGGTAATCTATATAAGACAATTTTCAGCATCATTGATGCTTCAGCTTTAATATCAAAATGTAAATCTTCTAATTCTCTTTTAAAAACATCAGGTTTGGTTTTAATTGAACTTATATCATTGATATCAACGGCAGATGAACCATTAACAGAATTATTACTTATATTACCTGAATCATAATTGAATGAATTTTCAAGATAATCTGCAGCAACTTTAGCATATTGATTTTTCATTAATATATTACCGTGCATTGATAATTCTTCAATTTCACTTAAAAATAAAACTTGTAATTTACAAAATTTTAATTTTAATCTTAAAAATGCAGGATCTGATGATTCGATATTTAAAGCTTTTAAAATTCTAAAATTAATATTCCATAAATCAACAGCATAGAAAAATAATGATTCATATTCAATTTGAGTTATAGTTCTTAATAAATTAACAAACAGTTCACAAACTGAATAATTACCCATTTGTAAAGCTTTTTCAAATCTATTTAATTGCTTACCAACTAAATCCAGCAGTAAACCACATAAAAATGGATGTAATGAAACACATAAAACTTCTCTTGATCTGTCTCTTCTTTTTGAATTATTTGAAAACATATTGACTAATTTATAATTTAAGAATAATGATAATTTTTCAACCAGCTTTGGTTTTCTTGGATCGTTTTCAAATTCAGGAGCCAGTATAACACCACCTAATGAAGCAAAATACTCACCATAATTATCAATATGTTCTTCATTAATTAAATCAGGATCAAAATCATACATATTTGAAACAATTTCTTGATAGTTGTGAGCAGTACTTAATTTATTGTACATTAATTCCCAGACATCTAATAAAGCATTTGTTGGTTCAAGTAATGAACATAAATGATCTCTTAATTTCTTTCTTATCGCCATTATACCACCTGGAACTTTATCATTTAGAATAGCTTTAGCTAAAGATAAATTATATTTTTCAAAACAAGTTGATAAATGAAATGGATTCTGAACAATTGTAACATAATTTTCTAATAATTGTCTTGAAATTCTAAATGTATCGATTTTATCAGAAAATAAACCTAAAAATATAGCTCTTTCATAATTCTTAACTAATAAGCCACATAAACCTTTTTCATGAATATTACTTTTTGAAAAGAAATCCAAATATGACATATCACTATAATTTGCTCTCATTTCTGTATATCTAACTAATAATTTAATTAAATGATCTTTCTTTGATGTTATATCTGTTGTTAATAATAATTTACATAATAAATCATTCATTATATCAGAGCCGATATAAGCAACAGCTGATCTACCAACATTAGTATTTGATAATAAAACAGGGAAACTTAATAAAAACTCTTCAGTTGTTTGAGATAATTCTCTATCATTAATACCAATTAAATACATCATTGGTTGAATAAATGTTCTATAAATATCTTCAAATTCAATGAAGTCAGGATCATCATAATTCAATTTACCATGATCACAATAACATAAGAATGGATAAACTTTATAAGATGATAATAAATTGATTAAAACCAATTTCGAAGCTTTAGATGAATCAAAACTTCTTTTAACAAACATTGGTTGCCCATTAGGATTGATACCAGATTGAATTTGATTTTGTTGTTGTTGTAACTGAAATTGATGTGAATCGTCAGATGAAGAAGGAGATATTATTAAATTGTTATTTCCATGAATTGGAGAAGAATGCATTGAAGAACGTGATGAAGGTCTAATTGTATTATCATTATTATTAGAATCATTTGAATTTACCGAAATAGGAGTTGTAGAAGTTACAGTTGTAGGTGATGAAGTTGAATGTCTAATTGAATTTTTGACTTTACTTGTTAATGCTTTTGCTTTTGATTTACTTATAGTTGTTGTTGCAGAAATCTTATCAGGTATTGCTAATGGCAAAGTTGATGATCTAGTAAAAGATCCTCTATTAGATGGTGCAGCACTATTAGAACTAGATCCAACACCAGGTAATACTATAGCATTACCATTTGATGATGATGAAGATGTTATTATTGAATTATCAGACTTTAAAGTTGAAGCAGTTGGTATTGGAGCTAGAGGAGTCGATCTTGTCTTTTCCATTGAATTTGTATTAGAAGTTGGACTTGAAGTAGCATTTGAATTTGATGTATTAACATTTTGTAAAGCATCCATTAAACCAATAATTTGATTATTTGTTTTATCAGAAGAAATTGTTGAATCAGAATCATTTTCATACATTCCACTTGTAAAATCTTGAGCTAATCTATGCAGAACAATTTTCAGTTGAGGTGATATATCATAAATTAATTGAAATAAATATCTACTTAAACTAGGTATATCAATAATTTTCCTTATACCACCAGATAGTGGAATTAAATAAGAAATTGGAGTTTTTTCATCAGCAAAATTTTGAATATAAAATTTATTCATTTTATCAGTTTCTAATATACAACCAATTGCAAAATAATAAGATCTTAAATTTGTTGTCGTTATAAAATCAGAATTATGAGGAAATAAATCTAATTTATCAATTAATAAATCTGATTTTAATTGTAAATAAATTTCATTTGAAAATTTAGCTAAAGAATGATCATTATTTAACACTTTGACACATGAACCAATCATTAAAACTCTCATTAAAGCATCACCAGAGAGTGGTGTTTTTTGAATAACAGTAACTAAATCAACTAAAAATTTTTGTTTTGGATTAATTTTTGAACCACCTAATCTTTTTAAAGTTAAAGTTGAAGTTTTCGTATTTTTTTCTTTCAAGTATTTTTCAAAATATTTTGGAATTAATAATAATAAAGTTGATAACCACGTATAAAAAGGTTTTGGAGGTTTTGGTTCAGCTAATCTTGCAGTTAAGTCAAATAAAGTTTCAACTTCATTACTTAATTTTAAATCTTGAGTTGCTTTTAAATAATCATCAGTTCTACATAAAGCCCATTCATAAATTGAATCAGATAAACAACAGACAAATATATTTTGATGAGTATGTCTACCAGTTAATTGTGTAACTTTTTTAGCCAAATCAATATATGAAGATATAATATCAGAATTTAAATAAGCAATTGAAATAAAATCACTTCTTGGTAAAAAAGGGGTATCATTTGAAACTTTTAATTTGAATTCAATAAACTTTAAAAATTCGATTGGATTTGCAGCAGAGACATATTTAACAATTGAATTAATATGACTATCAATTAAATCCATTAATTTATTTTCTTCATTTTTAGGTTGAATAAAAATTTTTCTATTTAAAGATTCAGGTCTTGCAATATTTGGATCATGAGATAATTTTATTAATTCATTATCTGTTTTTAATTCAGATAATATAGATAATAATTTTCTATAAATATTAATCGGTATATCTTTTGGTTGAACAACTCTATATTTTTTACCATTCATTGCAGATTGAGGAAAAGTTAAGCCCATCTCTTTATAAATATTGATTTCAGATTCATTATGTTCAACTTCATCCCAAACATCATTTAATAAAGATTCTAATAAATCTAAAATAACATTAATTGATCTTAATGAAGAAGTATTTCTATCTTTAATTTGTAAATTATTATCATGATTATTTATATTTGTTAAGATATTAATATTTGATATTAAAATTTCATTCAACAGATGAGTTCTTGCAAATTTAAATAAAGATGATTTAGTTTCTCTATAAAAATTATCAACTTGTAATTGAGCAACTGAATAACCAGATTTATAAGGTAATAAAGATTCAATTTTATTGTATATACTAGCAACAGGAGACTTGTTAATGGATAATATAGGGACTTCCTCCACCTTATAGTTGTTTACAGAAGATAAGTAGCTCATTCTATATACTTAACAGTTGTTGTTGTTGTTGTTGTATTCCAAAATGATGAATATGATAATGAAAAGAGATTTGAAAGGAATAGAAACACTGTATGAGTAACGACTATGATAGTAAATGGGTATATAGTATGAAGCAGTAGTATGAGGTAGTAGTAGTAGTAGTGGATAAAGAGTAGTAGTTGTTGTAATTTGTTGCCCTTTTTTCCCTTTTTTTTCTAACTCTTTCAAATAGTTTTAACTTTAATTCAATTCATTCACTCAATCGATCGATTCTAATGCTCATTACAAAAAGAAACGACCACCACGACACCGGCAGCTGTTACTCTGCGGCGTGCCCGCTGAACCCGCCCGGGCCGTATGAACGATTCTTCCTTCTGGCGCACGAGCATGAGCAGCCGCCTGAGATTCGAATTCGAAGTCCACAGCGGGCACCAGCCGGGCCTCCTGGGCGGTACGTGGCCAGGCCGCCAGGAGTAGGTCACAGCTATAGTTCTCACCCCCCAGGTGGTATATTACGTAACGTTAAAAAAATTATATACATGAGCTATATAATTAAAATTATTAAATTCTATAATTAATTGATCGATCGAGTGAAGTGAAGTATATAACTCAAGTTGCAATTGCAATTGATCAACTGACCCCTAGCCATCTAGCTATACATCATAATTATAGGCTAGCTATATATAGCTTCAAGTCCAACGGTGGAAATTAAGTTAATTAACGCAGGTATACAAATTAAGTTAAGTTAAGGTAACTCTTATATATACTATATATATCGCGATATATACCATGTATTAATTCTTAATTTCTTTACCTATAGCTATATAGCTATATATATAGCTGAATATACATGTATACATGTATCAGTATTAATTCATGGCAAAATTATGTAAAATATATATAGCTCTAGTACGTTGTTAATATAACTGTTAATTATTTTAAATTATAAAATATAGTTAAGTTTTATTATAATTTTAACGATTAATTCTTTAAATTATGTTTTTTCTCTTAATTACATTGTATAAGTTATATATGGGGTTTAAATTATGGATTAAATTCAATATTATAATTAAGTAATTAAACCCTGTATACGTACTAACCTATAATTCAGCCAATCAAAAATTCAGAATCACTTATATTCAGAATTTCGAACTTCAGTCTTTTACAGAACAAATATATGATATACATATATTGCAAAAGTAGATATCGATCGATCATCAGATTAAAAAAAATAAGCACAATTATTATAATGTTTCCATATAAATTTCAACAAAAAAAGACGTAAATTATATACGTTAGATCTTTCATAACCATCAAAAGTATCATGCATCGAACACTTCGGAATATTGAATAATTCAAAATTAATGGTATGATGATATTACTTTTTATTATTATTATATGATAATAAATTTTTATATTTGAAAAACGATATCAAAAAAAAAATATTTTAATTAATTTACTTTAATTTACTTTTTTTACTTTTACACAAGTTTTACTTCAAGTCTTTTCTTTTCAAAAGTTCTCTTCAAAATTATTATTTTATTAAGTTTTCTTTTAATTTTAATTAGTCTTCATCAAGAATTTCGGATAAGATTTTACTTATATACATGTATTGTTAAAAATTTGTTATATAGCAGCTATTATAGAATTGCACTTGATTTGTAACAATCTTGAAAACTATTGCGTTCCCTGAAAAGTTTTGTGATCACTGGTTTCTTAACTATGGAGCTTAACTATGGATAAGCATTTCCAAATTTCCAGAGCAATCAAGTATCTAAT
>JAJLSG010000388.1:0-30513 GCA_030567495.1 Ambrosiozyma neoplatypodis | reverse complement strand
AGAGAAGAAACCAAGCTATAGCTCATCTAAGAATTGCTAATGAGTGGTGTTTTGGTGTAGTGTTTGGATTATGGCCAACTTTAAGTTCTGGTTTACGTATTTCAAATGAAGAAGTCCCAAATTATGTTTATACTGCTATTTTCTTGACTAATATACATAACTGCTATTATCCAAACCAGATTTCTAAATATTATGAAACCAAACAGTATTTGGAAATTGATCCAATTTCTCCAAGAAGTACATTAACAGCACTTGATTTAATGCTACCAGATTAGAGGATTAGTTTTAGTTCGATTAGTTATAGTTTTGTATAAAATAAGTATAAAATAATAGTATAAAATAAGTATAAAATAATAGTATAAAATAATGAAATAACTGATCAAAAAAAGAACAAGTTTAAAATAATAGTGAAAAACACACACAATTTAGTTAATCTTCTTCCAAAAACAGATTTATGTTTTGAATTGCGTTTGCTGGATCATCAGATGTAACAGCACCAGTTTCATTTCTAACTCTAGCAAAGTAATTGTTGTATTTGAAATGCAGTTCACCTAAATTTCCCATCATGGTGGCAATTTGAGTATCCAAAGATTCAGAATATCTAGTGAACTTGTTGAAATTTCTTTCATAATATCTACCTCTTTCTTCTAAAGAATCAGAAACAGAAACACCTTTAAATACATTATCAATTGATTTAATACCATGTAATTCAGCTTCTGAGACACCACAATGCTTAACTGCAAACCTTTTCATCCCTTCCTGGGAATTGTCTTTTAACATATCCATTGCTCCATCTTTTAATTTTTGGTTCCATTTTTTCACACTACGTTTGCTCATATGGTCTAATAAAGGTTGCAATTCATCTGAAGTTAAAATTAAACCAGAATATTCGCAACCAACAAGAAGGCAAGCATGGGCAAGCATCTCTGGCAACAATTGCAAGCGCGTACGTATAGTTAAAGGATTTTAACAGCACTAGAGCGCAAATGATTCGTTGGAAATGATTTAGTGCGGAACCCGGATTCAGTCCGGGTGTCCGAGAATGAGAATAGTATTCATTAATTACCTGAATTAATTAGAAATAAAATAGGGAAGTGTATTTAATATAAAGGAATAGTATCTTTAAAACCAGTTTGTTTAGGATTATAATTATTATCATCAATTTTAATTTTTTTATCAATAAACATATCAAATGAATTAATAAATTGAAAAACAACATCTTTAAACCAAAATTCACCATTTGATTTAATAAAAGCATAATGACCACCTAAATCACAAGTAGCCATATATAAATAAGGATTCATTTGAATATCTAAATAAGGATAATCAGTTGAAATAACAGGATCATCTAAAGAATTTAAAATTAACATTGGTGTTTTAATTTTTAATGTTCTTAAAACTGGTGAAGCAGCTAAACAATAAACTGAACCAGATGGGAACCCAGTAATTTTACAAGTATATTTATCATCAAATTCAGCTGGTTTTTTATTTGAATTATTTTTAAAATTAATAAATTCATCAAAATTAAAATAATTAGTTTGATTAATCATAACTTCTTTATTATCTTCAATTAAATTACATAATGCATTAAAAATTAATGGTTCAAATAAATATTTACCTGAAATTGAAGATTTTAAATGATATGTAGTTTCTAATAAATTCCAAGCAGATGAAACAGTAACAGCAGATGAAATTTTTGAATTTTCACTTTCTTCAGCTAAATAATTAGTTATAACTAAACCACCATATGAAATACCAAATAAATGAATTTTTTTAAATGGGAATTTTTCATGTAATAAATCAACTAAATATCTCATATCTGAAGTATGTAAACAAGTTGAAATTAATGGAGTTGTAATTGGAGTTTTACACCAACCTCTACCATTTAAAACTAATATATGATTACCATTTTTATAAAATTTTTCTAAAACAGATCTTAATTGTGGTTCACCAATACCACCTTGCATACCTGGAGAAACTAATATAATTGAATTTGAATCATTTGACCAAGAATTAAAAATTTTATCAAATTCAAATTTTGAATAATATCTACAATTTGGATATAAATCAGGATAACCTTTAGGTAAATTTTCATTATATTTAGCATTGAATTGTTCAATTGATTCTTGTTCTTGTTGTTGTTGATCAATTACAAAATCAATACTGAATTGTCCTTTATAAAAATTAGGATATAATGATTCTTGTTCTTTTGTAATTTGAAATAAATATCTACCAAAATTTAATTTAAATTGATTTGAATAATCAGATTTTGCAATATAAATATTTTGTAATATACCATTGAATAAATATGGTTTTAAATTATATTTATAATTATTTGAAGCTTCAGGAACATATTTATTAATCAATTGATCTAATTTAATGAAATCACCACCTTCAATTGGTAATTTAATTGAATTATCAGAATGATAAGCATGAACTGTGTTTCTAAAACCCCAATTTGGCAATAAAGACATGATTTAGTAATTTGATTATTAAGAAGAATGAATTGATGAATTGAATTGAAATGAAAAAACAGGAAAGCAGTCTGTTCTTATACTTCTTATATCTGCCCTAGAAATGCCCAAACAATAGTATTTCGGAAACTCCTTTATCAAAATTATCAAATTATCACCGTTGAATTGATTAGATGCATGAGCAGCACACCGTTTTCACTGGCCAGAACATCTATATTTCGGAAGGATATGATATGTAGCAGGGGATAGAGTGATAACAGTGATATAGAGGTTAGTTGATGGTAGAGTTGGTTTTGGTTGTAGTTGTAGTGGTTGTAGTTGTAGTTGTAGTTGTGCTGTCCGACAGTCTGGTTTCCACACTCAGTCTGCCACCCTCTGCCACCCACAATCCGGCCCAGTCCGACTTCCTCTCTCGGCTGCTGCTCGGCTGCTAATCTTGTTTTTCTCTTTTTCTCAACACGTTAAAGAAAGTCAACAACTTTTCATTGACTTTTCTTTATATCTGATCAAACAACAACAACACAACAATGTCTTTACTACCAAACTGGGGTTTCAGAAATACTGTTCATGCTTGTCATTCAGATAATACTGTTAACTTGCCTTTGAAAAATTCAAATACTTCTTCGGATTCGGAACTTGATGGAACTTCAATTATTTCACTTGATCAATTAATTAAAAATCATGTTCCTCAAGTTACAAACAATTATAAATATTTATTAAATCCTTTTTTATTTAATGGTTTATTACAAAATATGTTTATTGCTAAATCTGATTATTCTAAATCTTTTAAATTAAATTTTGCTAGATATTTATTTAAAATTACAAAAGATGATGAATTATTATTTTCAAATTTTTATAAAGGTCAATTTAGTGTTGATTTTGTTGTTAATCCAATTGAAAAAACAAAAGATGAATTTAAATTAAAATATTTACAAACTTTACCTGAAGGTTATCCAAGATTACATCCAAATTCAAGATATTATACAGATGAAGAAATTGAATCTGTTTATGAATCTTGGTCAAAAGATGATCATGCTATAATTATCATTTCTCCAGGTTTAGCTGGTGGTATTAATGAACCTCAAATTAGATCAGTTGCTGAATCTTTATTCAAATCTGGTAAACATGTCTTAGTTTTAAATGGTAGAGGTTGTTGTAGAACTCCAATTACATCTCCTCATATTTCAACTGGTTTAGATACTTCTGATTTAAGATATCTGATTTCTTTTCTTAATAAGAAATTCCCAAAAAAACAAATTCATTTAACTGGATTTTCATTCGGTGGTTTAGTTATTGCTAATTATTTAGCTGAAGAAGGTGAAAATTCAATTGTTTCATCTGCAATTACTATCTCATCACCATGGAATTTATTACAAGCTTCACATCATATTAATTCATCATTATCAGGTAAATATATATTTGATCCAGCAATTGGATTTTATTTATGTAATATGTTAAAAAATAATAAATCTCAATTAAATGAAATTGAATTTTATAATGATGAAGATTTTAAAAAATTTAAAAAATCAATGAAATTAGCTTCAGAATTTGATGATAAATATACTTGTAAATTTGCTGGTTTCCCATCTGGTCCAGCTTATTATATGGCTGCTTCACCAATTTTAAGAACATTGAAAATAAAGACTCCAATGTTAATCTTGAATTCAAATGATGATCCTGTTATTTCTAATGATTATCCTTATTTTGATGTTAAACATAATCCTTATTTATATATGGCTACTTGTGATTTAGGTGGTCATTATGCTTTTATTAAATTAAATGGGGAATTTTGGTTTAATGATGTTGTTTCTAAGTTTATTAATTCATTTGATGATATTGTTGATAAAGATGGTGATGTTGATGATTTTGGATATGATCCAAAACAAACTAAATTTAAAGATAGAATTGAATTGTATTGATTTAGTTTTTTTTTTTTTAAATATATTCTCTATTTGTTTCTTTGTCTTTTTTTTTTATAGTTCTTTTTTTAAATATTTCTAGATCTCTTAATAATTTACAACTATTGTGGAAATTAATCTACAGTAATCTCTATCAGTGCTCACTGTAATTTAAAATTTGAAATTGTTATCTGAGATCCAAGTCTCCATCAACAACAAACAGTACAATCAACTAATTCATATCCTGAATATCCACAGTTCTTAACAGCAATGTATATACCGGTATAGCTAGCAAGGCTTAACATCAACATGGCTAATATCCAATCACATCCATATAATCCTAAAAGTTATGCCATAACTCATTTCAATATCGGAGTCTTATCGGGTTTTCATGGGCATATAAAAACTGGATTTATTATGTTTCCAATTTAATGATACTTGTTCTTTTGGTTGATTATAATTGTTTTGGTCAGTTGATTATATCAAGGTTGTTTAATCATGAGTTTGTTGCCAAATTGGGGTTTTAGAAATACTGTTCATGCTTATCATTCTGATAAAACTGTTAAATTATCATTAAAAGAAGAAGGTAAAGTAATTCAATTAAATGAATTGATTCAAAATTATGTTCCTGAAGCTTCCGATAATTATAAATATTTATTAAAACCATATTTATTTAATGGTATTTTACAGACTTTATATCCTGTTAAAACTAATTATTCAAAATTATATAAAATTCAAACTGGTAGATATTTATTTAAAATTACAAAAGATCAAGAATCATTATATACTAATTTTTATCAAGGTCAATTTAGTGTTGATTATGTTATTGATAAATTAGAATCAAATGAAGAATTTAGAAAAAGGTATAATGAAACATTACCAAAAGGTTATCCAAAATTACATCCAAATTCAAGATATTATACAGATTCAGAAATTGAATCAATTTATGAATCTTGGTCTAAAGATGATCATGCTTTAGTTATTATATCACCTGGTTTAGCTGGTGGTATTAATGAACCTCAAGTTCGTTGTACTGCTGAATCATTACATAAATCTGGTAAACATGTTTTAATTTTAAATGGTAGAGGATGTTGTAGAACACCAGCTACTTCACCTCATATTTTAAATGCTTTAGATACATCTGATTTAAGATATTTAGTTGATTTATTAAATGGAAAATTCCCTTTAAAACAAATTCATTTAGTTGGATTTTCATTAGGTGGTTTAATTATTTCTAATTATTTAGCTGAAGAAAATAAAAATTCTAAAATTACATCAAGTGTAATTGTTTCATCAACTTGGAATTTAATGCAATGTTCATATCATATTTCATCATCATATTCTGGTAAATATATATTTGGTCCAGCATTTTGTTTTTATTTATGTAATTTATTCAAGAATAATAAATCAGCATTTAACCAAACTGATTATTTTAATGAATTTGAATTTCAAAATTATAAAAAAACAATTAATAGTGCTCCTTTATTAGATGATAAATATACTTGTAAAATGTTAGGTTTCCCATCAGTTACTTCATATTATTTAGCTGCTTCACCAATTTTAAGAATTTTGAAAATAAAGACACCAATGTTAATTTTAAATTCTTTAGATGATCCTGTTATTTCAACTGATTATCCTGATTTAGATATTCAAAAGAATCCTTATTTATATATGGCTACTTGTGATTTAGGTGGTCATTATGCTTTTATTAAATCAAATGGTGAATTTTGGTTTAAAGATGTTGTTTCTAAGTTTATTAATACATTTGATGAATTGATTGATAAAGATGGTGAAGTTGATGATTCTGGATATGAACCTAAACAGACCCAATATAGGGATAAGATAGTTTTGTATTAACTAAATAAATAAATAGGAATGTACTAAAGTAAAGTCGACGCGTCGCTTCTCGTCGCATCGACGCACAAAATTTTTCATTTTTTCAATCAAGTTTATCTTTCATTATCAGTAATTGTGTGCCTTGGTGGTGTTGTAACTCTTTTTCAATTAAACAAACTACTTAAGTTCATAGAATGGCTCCAAGAAGATTCGATGGCCATAGAGGTTACAATGCACCTCCTGCAACTCCTAAAGTTTTAGATGAATTAAATAAAATCAATTTCAATTGTATAGAATGTCAACATGAATTAAATTCATTTAAAGATATTAAACAACATTTAAATTCAAATAATGAAGATCATTTTAAAATCGAAGGTCCTAATTTCGGTTCAATCAATTGTGAAAGATGTCATGATGGGAATTTAAAAAATTTAAATATTGTTCAAGTTGGTGGATCAATGTTATTTATTTATTGTAATGAATGTTTAATTAATGATGAAAATAATTATAATGATGATGAAAAAATTTCATTTAATAAAGCTAAAGATAATGATGAATCATTTTATTTGAAATTGAAACAATATTTTTATTTTAGAGATTTGGCTTGTTCAAGATGTAATTCAACTTGGTTAATGTATTCAATTGATAATTGTTGTCTTTGTGAAAGTTGTATTGATAAAGATCCTGAATTGGCTAAGTTTGATAAAGTTGCTGATTCTGATGATGGCTTTTTAGCTAGTTTATTTAATGATTCATCTTTTGGAACTGGTGATGAATTAGGTAAGGTTGAAACTAAACATTCTGAATGGGATGAAAATGCACCTGCTTCAAATGGTAATTGGTGTGATGATGAAGATGATGTGGAACAACAACAACAACAACAACCTGTTCAAGAAGTTGAAGAAGAAGAAGAACATTATGAAGAAGAAGAACAAGAACAACATTATGAAGAAGAAGTCATTGAAGAACAAGTTATTGAAGAACCAAAGAAATCAAAGAAATCAAAGAAATCTAAGAAATCTAAGAGTAATACACCTGAACCTGTTAAACAACAAGAACAACCAATTGCAAAATCTTCAACTAAAAAACCTGCATCAAAGAAAATTGTTTTTAATGCTGAATCTGAACGTATTTCAAATGAATTAGTTGATTATATTAAATTTACTTGTATTGATTGTGAACATTCAGTTAATACTCAAGAACAAATTGAATCACATATTAAACAAAATGATCATTTAAGAATCGAAGGTCCAAATGGTGGTTTATTATTTTGTGAAAAATGTCAAAATGCAAATATTTCAAAATTAAATTCAGTTAATATTGAAGGTACAATGTTAATGAATTATTGTAATTCATGTTTAGATTCAATTGATTATGATAATTATTCAATTGTTAAATTTGGTGATGATCAATTCATGAGAAGATTAAGACAATTTTTATATTTAAAAGATTTAAATTGTTGTAATTGTAATTCTGATTGGATTTTAAATTGTGATTTAAAAAATAATGATGTTTATTGTGAAAAATGTATTAATGAATTTAAAATTAAAAGTTTTGTTGATGATGCTAATGAATTATATTTATCTTCTGTTTTTAAAGATCCAACTTTAATTTTAAATGTTGAACATACTAATGATGATTCTAATCAAGTTGTTGAAGATCAATATGAAGAACCTGTTCTTGAAGAAGAAGTTGTTGAAGAATCTACTCCTGTTCCTACAACTCCAACTCCAGCTCCAGCTCCAACTCCAGCTCCAAAGAAATCTGTTCCTGTTAAATCAATTCCATCTACTCCATCTGTTATTAATGAAGATTATTCTGGTATGTCTCCTGAAGAAATTAAAGCTGCTAAAAAGAAAGCTAAGAATTTAAGACAAAAAGAAAGAAAAAGAGCTAATAAAGCTGCTGAATTAGAAGCTTCAACTACTGCATCTGTCAATACTACTAGAGAAGTTTCTCAAGAACCAAATTCTACAATTAATGAATCTGTTGTTATTAATGAAGATGATTATTCAAATATGACACCTGAAGAAATTAAAGCAGCTAAGAAAAGAGCAAAGAGACAAAGACAAAAACAAGCTAAGAAATCTAAACAAACTGTTGAATCAACAACTATTATTGAATCTGCTAATAATACTACTACTACAGTTGATAATTCTGTTGTTGTTGAAGAAGATTATACTGGTATGTCACCTGAAGAAATCAAAGCTGCTAAAAAGAGAGCTAAGAGACAAAGACAAAAACAAGCTAAGAAATCTAAAGCTGCTTCTGAATCTATTAGTAATACAAAAACTGAAAATATTTTAAATGATCAAACTCAAGATGTTGATGTTGATGTTGTTGTTGAAGAAAAAGAATTATCTATTGATGAAATTAAAGCTGCTAAAAAGAAAGCTAAGAAAGCAAAAGATAGAGAAAAATTAAAAGCTAAACGTGCTGCTAAAAAAGCTGAAGCTAATAATGAAGTTACTGAAGAAGTTGAATTAACTCAAACTCCAACACCTGTTCCAACCCCAACTCAAACTCAAACTCCAGCTCCAGTTGAAGAAAAAGCTCCAAAAAAGAAATCTCAACCAAAACAACCATCTCCAGAACCAGTTAAGAAACAAGTTAAAGCTACTAAACAACCAACTCCAGAAACTGTTAAAAAACAAGTTAAAGCTACTAAGAAATCTTCTCCATCATCACAATCTGCATCTGATGCTGCTACTGCTGATGCTTTTGTTTCATCTATTCCATTTACATGTACTGATTGTGAACATCCAGTTAATTCAATTGATGAAATAAATTCACATATTAATTCTGAAGGTCATAATAGAATTGAAGGTCCTAAAATGGGTTTAATCTTTTGTGAAAAATGTCATAATGGTGATGTTAGAGAATTACAAGCTGTTAATGTTGGTGGTACAATGTTAATGATTTATTGTAATGAATGTTATAAAGAAACTGATTATGATAATGCAACAAGTATTGGTTTTGATAAAAAAGATTTATTCCTTAGAAGATTACGTCAATATATTGGTTTTAAAAATTTAGCTTGTACTAGATGTCGTTCTGATTGGATGTTGAATGCTGTTGATGGTAGACTGTTGTGTGATAAATGTACTCCTTCAAATGCTAATGTTATTTCTGATTCAGATGCTTTGTTTTTATCTTCTATTTTCCAAGATTCAAGTTTAGTTCCAGGTGAAGGTTCTGTTGTTGAAGATGAATTTACTAATGGTGATGTTGTTGAAGCTGATGAAGTTGAAGAAACTACTAATGGTTATACTGAAGAAGCATATGAAGAAGAAGAAGAAGTTTATGAAAATCATGCTAATGGAAATAATTATGAAGAAGAAGAAGACCACTATGATGAAGAAGAAGCTTATGAAGAAGAACAATATGATGATGAAGAAGAACAACAATATTCAAATAATTCTGCTGCTGCTGTTGTTGATGAAACTCCAACTTTTGTTGAAGAAGAACCAATTGTTGAAAAATCTGCTCCAGTTTCTAAACCAGTTTCAAAGAAAGGTAAAGTTACTCAATCATCATCTGAATCTGCTGCTGCTAATAAATTTGTTTCATCTATTACTTTCACTTGTAGTGAATGTGATAAATCAGTTAATTCAATTGATTCAATTAACTCTCATATTAAATCTGATGGTCATGATAGAATTGAAGGTCCTCAAATGGGTTTAATTTTCTGTGAAAAATGTCGTAATGGTGATATTAGAAAATTACAAGCTGTTAATATCGGTGGTACAATGTTAATGATTTACTGTAATGAATGTTATGCTGAAACTGATTATGAAAATGCTAGTACTATTTCTTATGAAAGTGGTGAATTATTTATTAGAAGATTACGTCAATATTTATCTTTCAAAGATTTAGCTTGTACAAGATGTAATTCAGATTGGATGTTAAATTGTGTTAATGGTAAAGTTTTATGTGATAAAGATACTCCTGAAAATGCTGATGTTATTACTGATTCTGATGATTTATTTTTAGCTTCTGTTTTCCATGATTCCACTTTAGAACCTGGTGTTTCTGTTGAAGCTGAAAGTAATGGTTATTCAAATGGATTTGATAAAACTCATGAAGGGAGGCAACACACGCAAGGGACCTCAAAGACAATAGTTGCCCCAAAAGACACCAACACAACAAATAATAGTTATGATGATGGAAAAGAGTTGAACGGAGACGGTGAAAAAGAGTTAGAAGAAAATAAAGAAGAAGAAGAATTAAATGAAGATGATGAACAACAATTAATTAATGAAGATGAAGAAGAAGTTGAAGAAATTAAAAAAGAAGTTGAAGAAGAAGAAATTAATGAAGATGGTGATGATGATGAAAATGAATTTAGTAGTAAAAAAAATAAATTATTTGAAATGATAAATACTTATGAAAATGATGATATGGATGATGATTTTGATTCTAGTGATCCATACCAAGTTAAAATGAAAAGAGTTCATGATTTAATTAAAGCATCTACTCCAACTGAACCTCAACTTACTTTTAATAGTGTTAATGAATATTTACAACATATTAGTTATAATATTTTCTTAGAAGAATTATTTGAAAGTGATATTTTCCCAGGTTTAACAATTGAATGGTCAAAGAAGAAGGATGAGAAATTTAAGAAATTAACTGCTAGTTTTGTTTATAAAGAAGTTATGGATGCTTATGTTCCTGAAAAAGTTAGACATTTAAGAAAAGCTGCTTTTACTATGGGTCAAGGTATTATATTATTAAGAAAGAAAGATAAAGAATTATTACAAAAACCTGAAATTTGGTGTTGTTCTGTTGCTTATAATAAAGTCATTAAAGTTGGAAGAAAGAAATTGATTCAAACTCATCTTGATGTTTATAATTGGAATGAAACTAAATTACCTGTTGGTGCTTCATCTAAAGGTTTTGCAATTTTACCATGTTCTGCTGTTGTTACTAGAGTTTTACAAGCTATGTCTAATTTAGATAATCCATCATTTAAAGAATTATTATTAGGTAAAACTCCAATTAAACAAATTTTTTTTAAGAATTATATTGGTAAATATACAAATGTTTTAAATGATTCACAAAAAGTTGCTTTACAATCTGCTTTAAATAATAAAATTACAATTTTAAAAGGTCCTCCTGGTAGTGGTAAAACATCTACAATTTATGAAATGATTTTACAATTAGTTGATCAATTAAGTTATTATCCTGTTTTAGTTGTTGCTGCTTCTAATTTAGCTGTTGATAATATTGCTGAAAAATTATTAGATAAACATAAAGATGATATTATTCGTATTGTTTCATTAAGTAAAGAATCTGAATATGGTGAAGATCATATTTTAGGTTCTGTTTGTTTACATAATAAAATTAGAAATGCTTTACCATTCAATTTAAGAGATGATTATGATTTATTAGCTAAAGGTAAACAAAATGAAATTTCAAAACATAGATTTAGTAAATTATTAGATACAAGTAAAGAATATAGTGAACAATTGGTTGCTCAAGCTAAAATTATTTTTTCAACAACTGTTACAATTGCTGGTCCATATTTAAAAAGAGTTAAACAATTACCTGTTGTTATTATGGATGAAGCTACTCAAACTTCTGAACCTGCATCTTTAATTCCATTAGCTGCTCCAGGTATCAAGAAAATTATTTTTGTTGGTGATGAAGCTCAATTAAGTGCATTTACAAGAGTTAAAGCTTTAGAAATGTCATTATTTGAAAGAACTTTAAGAAATGGTAGTTATGAAAAACCTTTTATGCTTGATACTCAATATCGTATGCATCCTCAAATTTCTGAATTTTCAAGAATTAATTTTTATAATAATGGATTAAAAGATGGTGTTACAGCAATGGATAGAACAATTGAAAATATTAAATATCCAGTTTATTTCTGGGATCATGCTGGATTGGGTGCTCCTGAAAGTAGAGTTGAATCAACAAATGGTGAAGAAACTGGACATTCATTAGTTAATAAAACTGAAGCTCATTATATCTGTAGAATCATTGAAAATTTAATTGTTGATAAACAAATTGAACCTCATAGAATTGGTATTATGACTGGTTATGCTGGACAAAGAGATTTAATTTCATCATTATTAGAATCAAATAAAGTTGTTAATCCTTTTAGTAAAAGAGTTCGTATCTCTGTTGATAAAGAAGATATTAAATCAACTAAAGGTATTTCAGTTCATCAAGTTAATGGTATTATTGTTGCTTCTGTTGATGCTTTCCAAGGTAGAGAAAAAGATTTCATTGTTATGTCTTGTGTTAGATCAAATCCTGAAGGTAATATTGGTTTCTTGCGTGATAGAAGAAGAATGAATGTTGCATTAACTAGAGCTAGATGTAGTTTAATCTTTAGTGGTAATGCTTATTGTTTGAAGAAAGGTGATTTTATGTGGAGAAAATATATTCAAAGTTTAGAAAGAAGAGGTTGTGTTTTCAAAGGTGATTTTTCATATTGATTTAAAAAAAATTAATTCAACTTTTTCTTTTAATTGATTTTTCTGTTTTTATTTTTTATTTATTCTTTTCTTCTTATTTTTAATTATTTTTGTGTTGTTCTTTTTTTTTAAAAAAAAAAAATAGAATTCTTGTTTCTGTTTTGTTGTTCTTTTGTTTTTCTGTTGTCTTTTCAAAATTTACATTCCTTTTTTTTTATTTGTTTGTGCTTTTTAAAAATTTACATTCCTTTTTCATTATGCTTTTTTATTTTTCTTTTATATTTGTTTGTTTTGTGCTTTTCAATTTACAGTAATTTTTACTATCCATATTTTTCCTTTACATTTAATTTACACTATTTTACATTTATTATTTTAATATTAATTTATTGATTGCATTATTAATTTTATTAATTTTATTAAATGAGAATATGATTTAGATAATTGTATTAAAGTATGAAATAAAAAAAGTAGGCTGTTAAGAAATAAAAAGGTAAAAGGGTTGAAAAAATTAAAAAAAAAGTTATCCAATTAAATTTAAAAAAAGTTAGAAGATAAAAAATGGTTTAAACTAAACTATTAAGATTCACCTTGATGAGATGACTTAGATTTACTTTAATTGATACTACTATCATTATGATATTGATTTTCAGTAGGTAATTTTTCATTTGATATAAACAAAGAACAAATCAATGAAGCAGCAGACAAAGCAATACATAAATAGAAAAAATTATGAATACTAATTAAGATCTCCTTAATGACCAATGATCTATCAGTTGTTGATAAATCCTGTAATAAATCAGTATTTTGAATAATCTTGGAAATATCAACATTATTATTAATCAAAATCGATGAAATTGAATTGAAACCATTTTTTAAAGTTTCAGAATAAATAATTTGAGAAACTAATGAAAATATAGCAGGACCAATATTTAAACCAAAATTATAAAATGAAGTTGAATAAATTAAACTATTTTCAATTGTTCTTGGGGTTATCACTTGAATGCTCATTAATGTAGATTGAGATAATATACCTGATCCAACACCACTGATTAAACTGATTAACATCAATCCAATTTTTGCACCTGATGATGCATTTTCTTTTAATAATATTAAAACACTTGAACCAACTGTGAATATGATTGATCCTAAAATACCATAAATTTTAATTAATTTTGTTCTTTTGATTAATCTTGCACAAATTGCCGTTGATACAACCCTTGATATGAAAAATGGTAAGATCCAAGTAACTGAATCCAATGCATCTTTATTTAAAATAACTTGTAAATAAATGAACAAGAACTGTAATATAACCATTGTTGAACCCATACCAAAACAAATTGCAATGACAGTTATGAATAATTTATATTTATTACATGTAATTAAAAATGATGGAACTAATGGATTTTCAGAAATTTTGAAAGTCCAAATAATGAATAAAATTAATGATAAACCACCTATAATAAAACATATAATTGGACCTGGTGATTTCCAACCTGATGAACTAATACCTAATGATAATGCAATTAAAGGTAATGTAAAACCAACAATCATTAAAAAACAATCAATATAATCAATTGATTTTAATTTATCAATAATTTGACCAGCTGGTGATTTATGAGGATAACCTAGATAAAACATAGGTATAATTAAACCACCAAAGCATAAATTAATATAAAAACACCATCTCCAAATACCGTTTTCTGTGAAAACACCACCTAATACAGGACCAACAGTATTTGCACAGGCTAGAAGTAGCGTGAAAAATGCAAATGCTAAAGGTCTATTTTGAACTTTAGTAACTTCAGTAATTATAATATAAGAACAAGTTTGAATACCAGATGCACCAACACCTTGAATTGATCTACCAACGATAAACATATTCATTGATATTGCTAATGCTGATATTAATGAACCAATTTCAAAGATTAATATACTTAATAACATTGTTAGTCTTCTACCAAATATAACTGATATCTTACCCCAAATTGGTGAAAAACATGCTTGACCTAATAAAAAAGCACCTGTTATCCAAGTGATTTTATCGAATGAATTGAATTTATTTGAAACATAAGTGATTAATGGCATAGTGATTGTGATGTCTAATGTTGTTAAAAAATAACATAACGAGGTGACAAAGATACATAAGTATAATTTGAAACCTGTTAAGATTAAAGGATTTATTAGATCACTTGTATCCTCTTTTGAATTTAATTGATCGTTATCAATTTTATCCACTGATTTGAAATGTTTTTTAAAGTAACGATATAAGTAAAACATGATCGATTGAATGATTATATTAATGGGTTGATTGCACATAATCTAAGAAGTAGTGGAAATAACCTATCTTTTTATAATTGGAAATAGCTAGGGTAAATACTCAAGCCTATCTAGATTCAAGTTACGCCGGCTACCAAACTGTTCGGGTGAATTCAGAGAACGAGCAGAAGAAGACGAAAACTGAAAGAATTCGAAGTTGTGTTTGATAATACTGGTTATAGTGATAAATGATATGGGTAGGATTATGATGATAACGATAATGATCACTTATTTGGGATAATTCTTTCTTCTTTTCTATGCTTTTTTGTGTTATGTAGTCGCTAAATAATGCAATTAATAACAAAAAAGTAAATCATTTTTAGTTGAACTTAAAACTTCTTTAGTAACTTGCAATTCAACTTTCTTTTCATTAATTATTTACATATAATAGTTTTTAACATAAACTTTAATATTCTAAATCTAGCTTGTAGCATGTTTAATAAACAACTTAATTTGTAAATTTAATGATTGATGATTGATTATGAGAAAGAGCCAGTTTAAGCCTCACTGCCTTACATTCAGACTGGTATCCAATGTCTTTTTTATCAAATGACAAAAGAGAACTAGAACAATCAAATGACGATAATTCATAAGTTGAAATTAGTTTACCACTAAACTTGAATAATGAAAATGAAGCAGAATCAATCGAATCAGCTTTATTTAAAGCGCCAACATATAATCTGATACCAGCTGTTTTAAGTTTCTGAGATGAATCAGACATATTCTTAATTTTTCTACAACTACGTTGTTGAACAAAGCACCAATAAACTATTCCTGTCTCTTCCATTTTTAATGTAGATGTTGAAGAATTCATCCATTTTGTACCAAGATGAAATAGTATAGGATATCTACAAGACAAACCTTCAATACAATGCATAGAATGAATAAAATTACCTCTAGTTTCTTCTTTTCTAGGGAAATAACTTATAGAAAAGTTGTTATAATGATTATTAATTTCTCCTATATCAATATGATTGAAAGTTACATTGTTTGATAATTTTCCTAAATCAACTCTCATTCTGCTGAGTTGTTCTATACTTTTTGTCATTGTTGTTAGTCGTTAATTCAGACTTCAATTCATTATTTCACAAATAAAATTTCTTCTTCATCAGATAATAAATTAAATCTGGTATATATTCATCTCCAGAGGAGGATTTTTAAGAGATTCTTGCATTGAAAAAAATAATTACATTATGATATGTATATATACTGTATATAATAACATTTAACTTATTTTAGAAAAGAAGGTTCTATCTCATGAAAATAATCTGAATGAGATGAAAAAGGTGAACATTGAACATGCACCATATTTTATATAACTTTGTTCTTCTTCTTCTTTTCTCATTTTTAATGGTATGTTATTATTTTACAATTATGTTACATCTTGAATAATTTTAAATTTATAGTTTTATATGTCGTTTAAGAAATAAAATCAATTAATGTACATCTATATATGAAAAACATGAATCCTTTAAATTGAAAATAGGATTTGAACTTAGAAACCCATACACCAGTATCTGTACCGAGCCGGAAGATTAAATCTATTCCGAAGAGTAATTACGTCAGAGAGCGTTGATTGGCTGACTGCAATGCGGGATTAAACAGCGCACGTGACTTCTTTGTATCGTTTAGCTTTTATTAGCGAGAAATTAGGCCGATAAGAGATTTTTTGTGGACCGATTGAGAAGAAATTCCGATTGCAATCAAATTTGTTGAATTTAAAGATCGAGTTGTTTTAAAAGAGAACGGGAAGACAATTGTGAACTTGTGATTGAAGAAGAGAGTAGGTAGATACTCCTGAAGAGAGTAAGCTATGTAGGACTGAAGTCGTAGCATTGTACATGTGCCTGTTACCCTCCCTCGCGGCCCGATTAGGCAACCGCACTCCCAGCTAAGTAGCCAACTCGTCTCAATTTTCACCCGTCAAAAGAAATAAATAAACAGAGAATACAAGCAGCAAAACACTAACAGCTCTTTTCCCTTTTTTCCCTTTTTTCCTTCTTTTCCCTCTTTTCAACCTACAAGTTCAACAAGAAACAACACATATATAATAATAACAATGAAGTGTCAATCTTTAGTTGCTGCTGCCTTACTAGCTCATGCTGGTTTGGCTTTGGCTTTACCGGAAGACGTTGAAGTCGTCACTGCTGAAGTTGATGTTACAGTTACTGCTTCTTATGACGACTCAACTGTCACTGATCAAACAGTTAATAATGTTGTTACTGTTACTTCAACTGGTACAAATACCCATACAAAAGGTAGATTTAATAATACCCCAGATTCTTCTAGTTCATCTTCAACTGGTACCCATAAAAATGGTAGATTTGATAACACTAAAGATTCAACTACTTCATCTTCAACTGGTACTCACAAGAATGGTAGATTTAACAACACTCCAGATGCAACAACTTCAACATCAACTGGTACTCATAAAGATGGTAGATTTAACAATACCCCAGATTCCTCTAGTTCATCTTCAACTGGTACTCATAAAGATGGTAGATTCAACAACACTCCAGATTCATCTAGTTCATCTTCAACTGGTACTCATAAAGATGGTAGATTTGATAACACTAAAGATGCAACAACTACCACTCTTTGGGTTGCAAAAGCTGTTTCAGCTGGTGCATCTTCAACTTCTGAAGCTGGTGCTCAAAAACAATATGGTGTTGCTGGTTTAACTGCTGGTGCCGTTTTTGCTGCTGGTTTAGCTTTATTAATGTAAAGTTAATTATAAAACAATAAACAATTTTATTTATTCTTTTTAATAAAAAATAAGATATAGTTTAATTTGCTTCAATTTTACTTATACTATTATTATTCATACCTTTTATTTTCCAGTCGTTATAATATTACAATCATTTATTCTATTCTTTTTTTCTTTTATTTTAATTCATTTTACTCTTTATGTTGATATCAAGTCTAGACTTATATGCTTCTCTCTTTTTTTTTTCTTAAATTAATTAATAATTTCTTTCCCCTCTCCTCTAACTTATATATGTGTTATAATCTTTTTTTTTTTAATTTGTCTTTTTTATTATTATTTGTTTTCGTTCATTTACTTTTTTTTTTCTTATAAACAGTTATTTTTTCTATGATGTGGTTATCATTAAAAATTTATTCAAATTATTATAAAATATTCAAAATCAAATTGTAAATTTAATTTGTAATGTTTGTAAAAAAAATATTTAAGAAACAAAGTACGCTAATCAGCTGCAGTAACAATGATTTATTCCTTTTCTTTTCTTGTTGCCGTACAACCATACTTCATTTCAAATTAATGTCTTCATGACTGTCTAATCCATATTAATTCAATTATGAACAGCAGTTTTCTCTTACTTAATGTGACTTATTTTCAGCTAATAATTCAATTTTATATCAATCTCTAGGTTCAAAGTTACTCAACTACAATTTACTTTATTTTGATTTAATGCAATTGATTATAATTATAGTGAATTACAAATACTATTAAATGCAACTTGTGTGCTAGCTTATTCAACTTCAAATTCCTTACAATATGAAGCTATTTGTTGGATCATGAATCTGAAATACGGGTATTTTATGTTCTGATTAAAGTTAAACCCAATTCAATGATGATCGATTTTAAGATGAACATGGTGAATCATTGGTGATACTTATTGGATAAAGTTACTTTCTTAAGTAGTTGAATCAAATACTTTAAATATATTTCAAATCAATTATTAAATTATCACAATGAAAAACAAGTCAAATAAAAATGACTAAAAACTCTGATCTGGTTTCAGATCAATAAATTAAATAAAATAAAATAATAAACTCAAACAAAATAGGTAAAGTCTCAATCTGGCTAATTGGCTATATCCATTAATTTAATTTTAACTTTTTTAATATCTTCTGCAGAACCCTGAATTTTAATTTCTTCAGAATAATCATCAGAATCAGGAAATGTTAATTTAACTTTGAAATCTTTTTCAATTTTTTTTCTAAGTTTACCACCTTTACCAATAATTAACTTATGTTTTACTTTTGGAATAAATATATAATCAGTTGTTACATTTTCTAATTCACTAACAATTCTTTTAATTTCTTCAACGATTTTATTAACGATTTTTTTATTTCCATAACATCTAATTTCCTTGGATTCAGAACCTTTACTTGGAATTTTTAGTAATCTTCTCAAGTCATACTCATTCATATGTGAACCACCACATTTATTAATTATTCCACCTTTTCTTGTTAACAATTCTCTATGGAACTTTGGATCCACTTCAAATTTAACATCCACATAATCTTTAAATCTATTAATAATTGAATTTGAAATAGATTTAGCTGATGCAACTTCACTTTCAGTTCCAACTAATTCAAATTCAGAATATCCATGTTTTCTATCAAAGGCAGCATTTGTTGTTTGATTAATTTGAGCACCAGATTTGTCTCTAATTTCATCAATTTGTTTTCCTGATTTACCAATATAATGAGGCATAACCACTGATGGAACTCTAATTGTTTCTTTACAACCTTTACCTGTTTTATGTTTTAAAAACTCTTTGAATTCTGCTTCAACTTTATAAACACCAGCACATGGTCCTTTAATTGTAACTTCATCAGTATCATATAAAGAGAATTCACGTGGGAAACTAATTGAAACATTATATTTCTCTTCTAATTTACGAACAAGGATACCACTGGAACCAATCATTTGTTTATGATACTTTTGGTCAATATGTATAATAATAGTTATTTCACCAGTCCATTTAGTTGCTAATTTATTTAATTTAATCTCAGCTTCATCAACTTTATCTTTGAACCCAGTTAATCTAACAGCAGTATTACCTTCTTTAGCTTGAGCATGATCTCTAATTTCAATCTTTACATCATAATTATATTCCAACTCTTCTAAATAAGTTCCTTTTTTACCAACTAATCTTGGAATCCATTCACTTGGAAAATCAATTGTAATATTATATTTCTTCTTCTGTTCTTGTTCTCTTCTAAACTTTTCTTCTGCTTCTTTCTTTAATTCCTCTCTACGTCTTGCTTCAGCTTGTCTTCTCAAATTCTCTTTAAGTTTCTCTTCAGATGCTTTTCTTATTCTTTCTTCCTCTTCTCTTCTTGCATTTTCTCTTTCCTTTTTCATTTGCTCATTAAACCAATTATCATTATTCCCTTTTTTCGAATTATAATATGGATCAGTTCCTCTTAAAGTTAAATCAAAATCACGTTTTGTTAAAGGATCAATTAAAATATCATAACTATGTCTAACTTTCTTGAAAATCTCTTCAGCTCCAACTTGATGATTTTTATCTGGATGGAATTCTAATGCAAGTTTTTTAAAAGCTTTTTTAATTTCAATAATTGATGCATTTCTAGGTAATTTTAAAATTTGATAATGATCTATTTCGACAACCATAATTTAATTTTGTTTTGAAAATTGTACCTTTTTATAAAAAGTAAGTAATTAAATGAAGAAAGTCGTTGAACTTTTGTATAGTATGTACTTACATTCTTTCTATAACAAGTTGGTTTTAGAACAAATTAAACGCCAAAAAAAACTCGTGCTTACGTAAATTCAATCTTTTAGTTCAATAATTTCAATATGTGCACCTTTAGATGAAATTCCCTATGCAGAATCATGTAAATTACTTTTCAATTAAGGTTGGAATAATATTGAGATGTTATTCAACTTTATTGAATGCGTATATGTGCTTTGAATTTAAAATAAAAATAATGAATTTTAGAAAGTAGGTTTCAGATAAATCAAAATTTAGATACAATTTAAACATAATTTGAGTGTAAAGTATGCTCTATAATAATTAAGATTAATTAGACTTGATTCTGATAGAGACTTAGGCGATAATATAAATAGATCTCTAGGAAAAGTGTCTAAGAACTAGGAAGAATGTGGAAAACAGGAATCAGAATACTGTGCCACCTGCAGCGCCCCTTAAGGAACTGTGGCGCTCCACCTATTTTCAGATTTTTGTGATTTCTTTAAACATCTACTTTTGAATAAAGGATAACATTGATTCATTTTTAACTATATTTAATTAAATACATAAATTATTCATTTCTTCTAAATCATCTGAGTTTCTAACAACTTTTTTCAACTCTTGAGCTTCACCTTCCATACGAGCTCCACTTTTATCATTACCATCAAATTCTAATTTTTCTTTCCAACTCCATCTTTCAATTAATGCTTGATCTAAATTACCTTCTAAGAAATCAATGATTTTATCACCAATAACAGGAACAAATTTCCATGCATGAGCTGAACCACCTGTAGCTAACATAACATTTTCACAATTTGGATGATAATCAATAACAAAATTTGATGAAGTTGATTGAGTTAACCAACATAATTTAGTTCTATCAAATGGTCTTTTATATAATGGAGGGATTATTTCTTTCAAGTTTTCTCTAATAGCCAATTCAGCATCTTTTGGAATCCAATCAGTTGGATGATCCATTGTTGTTCTGGGATAAGAAATTTCTTGTTTTTTAGTTGATAATGGATCAGGATTAATAATATCAATTGTATTTTTATAACCAGCTGATCTTCTTAATGTTTTAATTTCACCATTATAAGGTGGAAATAGATTAATACCAGTTGATAAGTTAGTTGTAATTGCCATATTTTTCCATTGTTCTTCTTCTTCAGGTGTAACTTTGAACCAACCAACTTCAATTGCACTTGAATAACAAATACCTTCTAAATTAATTAATTTACAACTCCAAGCACCTGCAGCAACAATAACTAATTCAGCTTCAATCAAGTTACCATTAATTAATTCAACACCTTTAAATTTATTGGAATCTTCAAAGTAAATTAATTTTTCAACTTCAACAAATGTAAATTTAATATTTTTAAATGTTTTAGCACGTTCATAATAAGCTTTCATACTTTTACTAGCATCAATGAAACCATTTGATAAATTAGTATAACCAATATTCCACCAAGTTTCTCTACCAATTGATTCATCATTACTTGGGATTGAATTTACACCATGAATACTTTTAAAAACTTCATCATGATTTTTATAATAAATCATCATATCTTTTAAATCTTTATTACATTTTTCAGCTGATGATTTACCAGTCAAATAAATATCTTCCCATCTATCATGCTTACCATCATAAGTAAAAGACATACCATTTTGATGGAAAAATTTAGAAATAATTGGATCATTTTTAATCTTTTGCATTGATTCAAATGCTAATTTATAATAAACTTCATCTTTATAATCAACCCTGATACATCTTGTAGTATCAACTGAAGTTGAATCTGGAACAGGAGGTTCATATCTATCAATAACATGAACATTGATTTCAGGATATCTTTCACCTAATGCAATAGCTGTTGAAATACCAAAGATACCAGCTCCAATGATAATTATGTCTTTATAACTTTCCATGATCAATGAATTAATTTTGTAAGTTTATAATTGGATATATCTTAATTTCAACCTTCTTCAAATTATCATAAATTGTGGGGGATCAATTGGTTTTAAACCATATCTCTGTCTCTGAGAGCTAAATCCTCAAATGCCCGATTAGGAAAAAGCGTCGACAGCTCCTAAGATAACCAACAAGTTACAAGAATTACAATTAAAGCTGTGGTTTATCACTGGATATCGTCACTTTTGCTTCATCAGGAATGTTGGCCGTTATTTTTTGTAATTAACTGCATGATCGAATTATATCGGGAAATAAGTTACTTTATAGCTAGTTAGATAAATGCTTATCTTTGGTTGGAGTTGAAATTAAAAAAAATGAATCAATGAACTTGAATCTGACTTTTATATGTACGTACTTAATTAATGAAAAGAATAATATTTAATTAGAATATATATGTATACTATATAAATAAAGACAAAGAAACACAATACGTATCTTCGAATAAGACAATAAAAGTGAAATAAATAAACTATAATTTTGATTTAATGAAATTATAATCTTCTTTTGTAGACATAATTTGTTTTTCATAAACTCTATCACCATCTAAACCTTCTCTTAAACCATTTGGATCTTTCTTAAAATCTTTTGAATTTCTCCAAGAAAATAATTTGGTATAGAAATTTTCACGTCCTTCTAATTTATCAACTAAAAATTGACCTAAAACTGGTAACATTTTGAATGCATGACCTGAACCACCACAAGCAACAAATAAACCTTTTTTATTTGGAACAAAATCATAAATATAATCATTATTAATTGTATCAGTATACCATAAGATTCTACTTTCCCAAGTTAATTCAACTAAATCTGGGAAAAATATATTTAACCATTCTTTAACTTGTGAAACAATATGTTTAGTTAAGAAAGTTGAAGGTGGATTACTATTTGAAGTTTTTGGAATTGAAACAATTCTACCATTTTCTAATTTAATTGGATTTGTATATTTTGTTTGTCTAACAATAATCTTCATATAACCTTCAGGTTCTAACATTGGGAACATAAACATTCCACCTAAATAATCATTTTCTCTTGAATGACCAGTTTTCCAACCTAACATTGGGAAATTACTTGATGAATATTTAACTTTTAAATCTTTACGATTATCTGGAATTTTAGCAATTAAAATATTACCTCCAGTACCTTCATTAATACCATCTAATTCAGGAACTAATTTAGTTGACCAAGGTCCACAATTAATAACAACTAAATTTGAATAATGTTTTAAACCATCTTCAGTGATAATACCTTGAATTGTTGAAGTATCACCACCATAAATATAATCTTTAAAAGTACCTTTTGATCCACCTAAAACAAACTTAACACCTTGTAATTCACATAAATATTTAGCAAATTGTAAACATCTTGAAGCATATAAAACACCTGAAGTAACATCTAAAGCACCTTCTAATTTTGGAACACTTGATTCTTTTAAATCTTTTGCAAATTTAATCTTGGAACCAAATCCAAGTGCTTTTGCTCTTTGAACATCTTTTGAATTATTGATATCAAATCTTAATGAACCTAAACCTTCTTTTTCAAAATTTTTTCTTGATGCTTTTTCTTCCCAACCAATTTGATCATCTAATCTTAACATACCACATAAATCAATTAATCTTAAATCAGTATATTTTTCAGTTTCATTAGTTGGTAATAATTTAATATCTTTATTCCATTGTTGCCAAATTTCAAAAGCTTGAAAAGCTAAATCTTGATAATGTTTTTTTTCAGCATATTGAGCTCTAAACACTTTATTAATATCAGCAGAAGCAGTATCAGCACCTTTTAATAAAGTGAAATTGTTAGATTCAAAATCTAGTCTATCAAAAACAGTGATGTTTTTATAACCATTTTTAGAAAGATGTAAAGCATTTGATAAACCAAAAACACCAGATCCAACTAATATAATTTTTGAATCTTTATTAATTGAAGCCATATTGAATGTAAAGATAATTATGAGTATGAATTTAAGGAAAAGAGAGAGTTATAATCAGAAGTGAAACATTTGAAGAGACTAATCAACCATTTTTATAATCCAACATGATAAAACTGTGGAACCACTATAAACCAATTGTTCAACTAGTTTTTCACTTATCGGCTTTCTCTTTTTTTCTTCAAATTGAATTTAAATTCACAATTAATAATTATCTTGAAAGTATGATTCCAAGTACTAATGATAAGCTTACTTTCCATTGTATTTCCACGTGCAACATCAAATCTTTCACTATCTATCTAAATATATCCCAATTAGGAAGAACTGGCGATTAATTTGCGGAAGAGATGTTGTTCTTCACTTAATTCAAGTCTGTTTTCTTTGGAACCTCTCCGCTTATCATTCATTCTGTTGATTAATGATGATAACAGAACTTGAATTGGTTCTACTAGATCTTCAATGAAGCAAAAGCTGACAGTTAATTCACTTCAAAATTACTATAAAAACTCGTACAAAACCAGTTTTTTATCCAACTAACTACTAGCAAAATGAGCCGCATTTTGACCTTTTGACCAAATCAAGATTACTAAAAACAATTTCAAAAATGAAAGATTCAAATCACTCTTCTTCTTGTGTTGAACCTCATCTTTCTAGTTCAGATTCAAATGAGAAATCTCCTGTTGTTATTGATGTTGAAGAAATTAAGCTAGCTGGTATTTTATCCAAAGAAGAGGAAAAAGAAGTTGATCAAGCTTATCAATATGCTTTAGCTTCTGAAGGTTTAGAATTAGATCCAATTAAAGAAAAACAATTAGTTAGAAAGTTTGATTATTATATCTTAAGTATTATGTGTGTTCTAATGGCATGTCAATTGATGGATAAATCTACAAATTCTTATGCTTCAATTGTTGGTTTAAAAACTGATTTAAATATGTCTTCATTAGAATATAGTTGGGTTGCTTCATCTTTCTATCTTTCATATATGGTCTTTGAATATCCTGCAAATGCTTGTTTACAACGTTTTCCATTATCAAAAGTTTTAGCTACAGCTATTGTCCTTTGGGGTATTGTTTTGTGCTGTCATGGTGCTACTCATAGTTCTCCAACCTTTCTTTTATGTAGATGTTTCTTAGGTTTACTAGAATCCTTTATGTCTCCTGCATTTATGATTATGACTTCACAGTATTATAAAAGAGAAGAACAATACATTAGATCTGGTGTTTGGTTAGGATTACAAGGTTTTGGTACTATGATGGGATCAGGAATTTGTTATCATTTGTATTCTCATCAAGATTCTTATCATATGAGTCCATGGAGATTATTATTTGTTATTACTGGTGTTATCACAATATTTCTGGGTCTTCTTACCTTTATTCATGTTCCTGATATCCCAACTAAAGCCTGGTTTTTAAATGAAGAAGAGAAAAGATATGCTGTTGAAAGAATTAGAACTAATAGAACTGGTTTTGGTAATAAGAAATATAAATGGGCACAAGCTAGAGAAGCTTTTACTGATCCATGTATTTATTTATTCTTTTTCTATATGTTTGGTTATGGTATCACTAATGGTGCTTTAGGTAATTTTGGTTCTATATTGCTTAATCAACAATTTAAATTTCCAACTGGTCAAGCTTTACTTTTGAATATGGTTGGTTCTGGTGTTGATATTGTTTTTCCGTTATTTTTTGCTTACGTTAATAAATACTTAATTAAAAGTAGATTAGCTGTTGCAATGTTAATTAATTCAATTATCTTTATTGGTCTATGTTTCTTAGCTTTTGCTCCCCTGAAAGGTCTTAAATTAGCTGGATATTTCATGTCTTATTTAACAACTGCAAGTTGGGCATGTATGAGTTCTGTTGTTTCTTCAAATGTTGCTGGTCATACTAAAAAGATTACTGCTAACTTTACATTTTTAATTGGATTTTGTGTTGGTAATATTATTGGTCCTCAAATGTTTGTTGGTAGTGAAGAACCTATTTATAATACTGCTAAAAAGGCTATGGTTGGTACTTTTGTTATCACTGTTGCTTGTCCTGCTACTTTATTAGTTATTTATTACTTAAGAAATAAAAAGAAGGATGCTGATGCTGTTGATGGTATTCATGCAGATGATGCTCATTTATCATTTGGTGATTTGACTGATGAACATAATCCTGCTTTTAAATACATTCTGTAGTTTATTCTTTTTTTGCTTATTATCTTTTTTTATTTCTAATATTCTTTTACATTCACTTTCAGTTTAATTACTTTTATGTACTTTTTGTTAATTATAATATACTTATTATAACTTTATACTTTTGTTGTAAATCATTTGAAGTGAAATTGAATTAAAGGAGACTGTTCACTAAAAGTGTGTAAAACAAAACAAAAGAAACTAATAAATAAATAAATAAATAATTGAGAACTAGAAAAGCTACAGAAAATACAACATAAAAAAAAAAAAAGCTATAATAATAACAATCTTAATAAACAATTTAACAAGCTAACGAAACGTAAGAGCAATGAATCTCAGACAATGTTTTCCAATCTACACAAGATGATCCATCTTTATTTAATTCCCAAACTTTATGCAATAGAAAAATAACAGTATGAATCATTTTCCTTTTGAATTTTTATATAAATTAGATAATTCATTGATATACCAATTTCTAACTTTAACTGATAATAAATCAACACCTAATATAAATAAAGGTAATGATAAAATACATGTATTTTTTAAATGATCTTCATCAACTGAATTCAATAATTTGAAAACATTTTCAACTTCAATTAATAATCTTTTAATATTTAAAACTGATTTTGGTGATATTGAAGTTTCTTTGAACACTAATTGATTTAAAAATAATTCAGATGTATGAATTGCAAAAATTAATTGTGATCTATGGCATTCACTAATTGAATTCATTTCATTTATAACTTTTTCTAGTTTATTAATCCTTTCTGGTAAATTATTAGCCTCTTGTAAAACTTTCAACATATTATCAGAATTAATTGAATTATAATCAATTATGTTTTCAAATGAGACTGATCCAAATGATAACAATCCCATTCTATGAATAATTGAAACATGTCCATATAATTCAATTATTGGTGATAATTCAGTTAATGTTAATGAAGATTTATAATTAAAATTATCAAAAAATTCAACTTCTGTCTTTTGTGTTACTATATTTAATAGATTTGGTAGATTAATAGTTGAATTATTATCATCATCATTCTCTAAATAAATTTCAGTACATATTTGGATTGATAATAAACTCAGTAAACATGATCCTGTAATTGATTCAGATAATTTTTCAACTCCACCTCTTAATGAAATCATTGTTTGAACTAATCTTAATAATTTTTTCCAAAGTGTGTTTCTACCTCCATTTATTATTTCGATTGTTAATAATAAAAATGCAATTAATAATGAATGATCACAACAAACAGATGAATAATAATCTAATCTAGCTTTTAGTTCATGTAATATCTCAACATGTAATGAATACATTTCTTCTTGAAATTTGATCATATTTGGAATTAAATCTAAACTTAAAATATGATAATAAGATAACAATAAAACACATTTCAAAACAGTTACATTACCAAATATCAAAGGTAAACAAACTTTTAAAAAACTAACTTTTTTATTTGAAGTAAATTTATTTTCTCTTGATATATCACAAAAATGAATAAATAAAACATCTGATAATTCTTTACTTATAAATTCAGGTAAATTAACAAATTTCTCACCATTTGAATTTTCCATTGTTATAGCAGCTTCAGCAATATATAAAGTATTTTTGAAACTTGCAACATCAACTTCTAATTCAACATCATCAACTGAATTAGAAACAGCATGTAACAATTTCTTTTTGTTTAATCCACTTGGTAATGGTTGTTTATGTAGCATTAATGTTTCAATGGCTTCACTTTTTCTAGATAAAATATTTGCAGTTGCAATGTTAAGTCTATCTTTTTCAATATCACAACGCTCAGTATCTAATAACTTAACTCTTGTACCAGACAAGATGAAATCAAATAATGAAAATGAATCATCTAAAATTGTATCATCGTTCAGAATTCTAATATGCTCAATTTCTTCATGAATTGTTGGTACTCCATTTGAACTATCTAAAGAATGTACAGGAACATGAATGACTGGAATACCAATATATGATAGTTTACCATTCTCTGGAGCTGTGGAAGACTTTATTGATTGTTGTTTCTGTTGTTTTTGTGATTGTGGTATTGGTTCTATCTCTATCTGTATTGGAGGTTGTGACTTTTGTATCTTTTTTTCTTTCTCTTTTGATTTTGATTGTTTTAATTTCTCTTTTCTTAAAGTACTTGGTTTCACTATTTTACCATTTATAAATTGAGCAACTTCGAATTCTTTAAAATTGCAATCTATACCTCTTTTTGAGCAATAATCACATTTGATATTGTTATCTTGAATTTCACACTTCTTTTTTCTCTTTTTACAAGTCTGACAACGACGAATCTTGAAGTTTTGTTGAAGAAACATAGTCCGTTCACTTGATATATTATATTACAGTTATTTATCACAAATAAATGGCAAATTTAATAAGTTATTTACATTTGAAATTAAAAAGGCCTCAATTAAATTATGGGTTTGATAAGAAATTTAAAAAATAATAGCTGGAACGTGATCTCCGCCACGTGACTCGTTTTATGACTCCGATCCGGATCCGATAACCACGTCTAGTTTATTTTATCATTAATTAATTTAATTTTTAATCTCTAAAAAATGTACAGTAAAGGAAAGATTGCTAAATAGTGTAAACTCAAAAAAGAATAGTTTTGTTTTTTATAATAATAAATAGTAAACTCAAAAAGATTAAATACCTCTGTTAAACTCAACATATTTGATTTCTTTACCATTTTTGTCTTTCAATTCTCTAAATTTATCTTCTAATGAATTGACATCAACAGTTCTTCTTTGTGGGAAAACTGCTAATGCAAATGGTAAAACAGCTAAGGAAGTAACAAAAATAATACCAATATTGGATAAGGTTTGTATACCAATACTTTTATTCTTTAAGATGGTTTTTTGTAATTTAACTAGAAGTAAAGGTGGTATAACCATAATTGGGGTTGCATTAATAACTCTTGAAGCTGCAGTTTCGCCAACAGCTTGTAAAGCAGCTTTTTTAGATGTACCTAAATCATTACCTTCTTGATCAAAAACAGAAATACCTTTTTTAATTTCTTCACTTCTCATTAAGAAAACATTAACAATACCAGCTGAAACAACAGCTGCAAATGGAACTAGTCTACCTAATATTAATCTTGTATTTGGTTGGATATTTTTCAATCTTGGAACAATAGAATTTAAACCTAAAGCAACACCACATGATGCAGAAACAGCTAATGTATAATTTATAATTAATTGTTTAGTTGATAAAGGATGTGATTTATTAGAATTTGAAATATTGATTGCAACATTTAAAGATTGATTAGCAATTTGCCAAAACACAGTACCAATATTACCTAAACCTGGTGTTAACATACCAGAAGTAACAACCAAATTTGATAAAACACAAGAAGACATTCTAAATGGTAAAATAACAGTTTCTCCAGTATCTGGATGAATTGAAGAATCCAAAATTCTTTTAGCTCTCCATAATTCAGGTGTCATTTTATTAATAACTCCATTTTTATAATCCCAAACTAATCTTTTTGCATTTTCAATATCTGTTGAAGTATTCAATAACATTGAAGGATCAGAAATACCTGCACAATGTTTAACTCTACCCATGTAAGTATCTAAATCATATTGAGAAGCTGGTAATGCAACTGGACCAGGAATAGCAGATGCCATAGTATCTTATTGGAATTAATTTGATGGTTGTTTTACTGCAAAAAAAGGTATTTGTGGGGTCAAATGATTCAAATGATTAATTTCAGAAATTTTTCATTTGGAAAAAATGAGTCAAAAAATTAAAAAGCAGTCACGTGACTCACAAGACGGTTGCTTTTATGTTTTAAGTGTAACGTTTATTTGATTAACTATAGTATATACTATACAAAACAAATACTTTTATTCAATCGAAATATAAATCAAAAAAGCTATTATAACAAAATATATCTGAAACCAATCAAAATTCCCAAAATTGAAACCATAATGGAAAAAAATACTAATCTTGAAATCAGAAAAGTATGAAAAAAACATTTAAAAAACATATAAA